>OY759274.1:3010825-3193325 GCA_963662155.1 Lamellibrachia columna | reverse complement strand
CCCCGGGAAAGCCCTCGTGTCAGTATAAGGGTGGCTGTCTATTATACGGTATGTATTCAGTTGAGTTCCCACAAGCAAAAGTGTACGTGAAACAAGTGGATCGCAGTAAGACTTGTTCAGCTTTCAGTCCATCTACAACTTTCAAGCACCATGGACATAGCATCGTTCTGGCTGTTTTTGTACATATTGTCTCGCAAATAGATGGGACAAACGTTGAATGTCTGAATCATTTTAATTTCTTAGGCATCACAGTATATTAATATTGAAACTAGAACAGCCGCACAAACAAAATAGCTAATAAAATCAGTAAAATAAATGGAATTTTAAATAAACTTACAGTTTAGCAATGAATATGTTAGACATAACGTACAATTATCTCATTCTTCCGTACATAAATTGTGATATATTAGCATGGGAATATCAAGCACACCAGAATGTCAAACTAAACAAGCATACATTTGCTGCTCAACTCTCTCTGCAGGAATGAAACCTGTCCCACAATTCCATGTACGCACATGCGCAGTTGTACTAACTGCCGATCACCGAACATTACAAAGATGATGACGTTATTAGATTGTGTTTTCAGTTTGTTAGTTAATGCTAGCAAAAATGACCATCCTCCGGACGAGGTAACTTGGTATAGTTCGTGTTTTCCAAATGTCAGGACACACAACATTGCCACAAAACTATCCATCTGTGCCTTGGTACTTGGTGCTGCCAGTCAATATCTGGATTGCTTCGTTCCAATTCTCGAATTTGTGACGTAAGACTGGCAGCTATAGTAACTGTAGCGACACGTATAACGTAACTTTGGACAATCGAAGAAAAGACGCCTGACGTTGTACGTGATTGTTGGCGTAGCGTTGCGGACAGTAATTCGATTGTTCGTAGACAGGGCAACAGCTGGGTGAATTTCGAAAAGATAAAACTGAGATGACCCGACCGTGGGTCGTAGATGAACTCCTGAAAGTTTGGCGCCCGAGGTGCAAAGCGTCTAGGAGGAACATACATGCATGCGCATAACATACATGCATGTGCACGCACGCACGCACGCACGCACGCACGCACGCACGCACGCACGCACGCACGCACGCACGCACGCACGCACGCACGCACGCACGCACGCACGCACGCACGCACACACACACACAGTCACAATAACACACAAATGCACGCCCGCACGCACACGCACACACACGCGCGCGCGCGCGCGCACACTGAGATTTATCCACCGTTGCTCTCACCCCACCCGGGCGGTTAAAACTATTATAAACCATGGCATCTTACAACAAATCATGCACGTATTCCCCAATAGCAATATTACGATTACAATATCTTTCCAGCTGCAAAGCCCCCCAAACGACAAAATCGTAAGCAAGTTGAAGGTGGTCGTTAACTATAAGAAGAATGTATGTAACCATGGTTGCTAATGGCGAAGCTATATCAACCGAGACAAAGGCGCACGCTCATTGGTCATAAGTACAATTTCGACGTCAAACGGAATCTCACAATTGAAGGATCCGTATTGCGACGTCACTATCTGAATTATGACCAATGAGCTTGCACCGTGGTCTCGGTTGCTATAGCCCGTGATACCGACCTCCGTCTAGCTTCGCCTTAGCAACCGTGTTTACATATTGAGAGACGCAATGACAGAGTTTGAAAATGGTGAAGATATGTGCATGGAGGATTTGCGGATCAATGGAATTAGCCTTCTGCCGTTCCATTGAACGAAATTGTTTAAATGGATACAGTTACGTGGCCGCTCTATGCCATGATCTGCTCAACGTAGACACTATGTCAACGACTAAACACACCTGTTTTGCACCAAAGCATGTTATGTCAACTTATATACTGGGGTGGGATATATTTGCCAGCAATTTTCCATTGACGTTCGATCACACCTGCACCTACATAAAGCCAAACATTCAATAAACACATAACAGGGTGTCTGGCAGCTTTACATTTGCGGACATGTTTGTTGAAAAATTTACTTAGGTTGCTATCGTTGCTAGGCAAAAAGTCACGTGATGGATCCATCAATTATCACATCCAGAGTATGACGTCACAATCCTAATTATGAACGTGACCTCCGTCAAGTTTCTCAGTAGCAATCATGTTTACTTAAATTGATGTACATTACATTACTATGGCTGCATACGTTTGCCAGATCAAACAGTCCCACATACTGTTCTCGCTTAAACAACATTGACTTTTGTTTTTGTCGCAAAGTCAAATCATGTTTGGGCCATAAAAATACAACGGAATATCCGAAAGCGGCGGCCATGTTTGTTAGTTTAACGGACCTGTTTGTTAGGCAGACATACTTTATTTTGACCATTACACATTGAAACAACCAACGCAAATAACGTGGGAGCCATTTTTTTCAATAAAACTAATAATAACGTCACATAATGTGATCAATACTGAAGTAAAACTATAAACAATGTTTTATATCAGAATAAAATATAGTTAATATATAATGCGACAATTCAATAAGTAAATGAATCATTGAGTCATGATGGATCCGGCCATTGTAAAGCCTTGATGTCGCTTTTTTTGGTAATCTAGTGTGCTACCATTTATTCGATATGTTAGATGAATTAAAAACAAAAAAGGTTACCCGAACTGCCTCTCAAAACAAATTCCTCTTTATCTATTAACGCACCCTCCCAAAATTACCCACGCTACGGGCTGCATTCGCGCTAGCGTTGCAAATTAGATTCACATGCAGGGTTTATTGTTCATTCATACGATTTTTTTATTTCTGGATAGATCATCAAATCTTAGCTTTATGCACAAAGTCAAAAACAGTTTAAGGAAAGGGGAGGTTTCAGAATACTTCAAAGAACTTTAGAATAACCAGCTATTGCATTAATTAATCCAGAATTGCGTTACCGTTGTTTGAATCCAATCTGTCTTGGTGAAGACAAGCCATATAAATCGATGCCGAACGAGACCAAAAATACTTCGGAGAACATCAATTGCATACATTTCCTGACCCGGCCACAACCGCTACGCCACCGAGCAGCTCGCATAAATTACTACGCACTGGCTCGTTATTCTTTCAACATTCAGAGAACCTTCACAGTTGAATCCCCAAAATCCTAGATCAGACCCAGCGATTCATTCAGGTGTGGTGATAAATTTGACAAATGTCGTCTATGTGCCATTTAAAATGCGTTGGGACTGACATATTCTGGTGGAATGATCAACTTTAGCGACGCCCTAACCGATCAATCTCTCCATCAACGTCTCACAGGGTTCATGTTTCTCACCACAGGTATTCGTTGATCGTCGCACTTGTGCACATTGTAAACAGGGCGAAGGGAATTCCCAAACACCTGCGCCGTTAACATAGAAATGGCCAGGTTTATATGTTGTGCTGGCTATATATTTAACCGAGGAATGACTTTTATTTTTCTTTGGGTTACAATGTGAACGTTGTAAGTAGGTTCTATAAGGGTAGATGGATCTTCGGTATACTCGTAGGGCCAGCTAACTGACAATAGGCGCTTGCACTAAACGGTATATTTAACTTGGACGTAATTTCGTTCGAATGCCTCGTCTTTGTTATTGCCGCTGTGGTCTGATGTCGATGGACACTGGCAATAACTATTTATTACATTAAGCCTTTCATGCGTGTTGGGGCATACCGGATTGTGTGTTTATCTCGCGATAAAAGTGTATATGAGCTGAGCATGCTTGAAACTGATTTATAGATTTGGACGCATACAAACGTGCGTTGTGATGACTGCTAGTGAACAACTAAAAGATTAAGAGAAGCGTAAAACAAGGCAAAGATAATCTTTTTATTTTCAACAATTCCTTGATATCATCATCGTGTGGTGTCACCCCCCTCCCCCCTCGGAAGGTCGGCTATGGATCGCCACCGATGTCTGCTCTGTGCGGTTCTTATCATATTTTCATATTTAATTTTCCCATCCACGCCTTCATGTTGTTTGTCCATGTGGCTCTTTGTCTTCGCTGCCTCTTTCACCCTCCATCATTCCCTCTCCCGTTGCAGTCCAACCTCCTGATGATGTGCCCAAAATGTTCAGTTAGTGTTTCGTTGTCGTGACGAAGAGTTTTTGTTGTTTATTCCGGGACGATTTAGTACTTCTATGTACGTGACATATTTCAACGAATACGTTGCATTCTTCTTAGGCATCACGTCTCAAAGGCTTCTAGTCTGTGTCGGTGTCGTTTGGAAATCGCCCATATTTCGGCCCAGTACATCAAAGTGGTCCTTCATATATGTTTAATTTTAAATTGAAAATTCACATAATTGATACGAGTCCTACGAAGTCATCACAGTTGTTCCTATCGAATGTAGGAGTGGTGCAGGGAATAGGTAAACGCCACTGCATTGTGCTTCAATCGTAAACGGCCTGTTTCGTAGGATGGGCACACATAGATGTACGACACATTAATGTCCGTCAATACGTGTCAGTTATCACGCCGGCCCTTCCAAAACAACGGCCACGTCAGCACACAGCCCCTTTGACGTTTACCCCCCACGTGTGCAGCTCTCGTATAAAAAGCGGCGTCTGTGACGGCGTAGACACAGTCTCCCGAGACAACGACAAGAGTGTTTAACATTCGCGAAGCAAGAGAACTTGTACAAGTCAGTCATGAAGTTGGCAGTGGCGTTGGCGGTGTTGGTGGTGTTGGTGATTCTGCCCCAAAACGAGGCAGCCGAAAAGGTGAGTTTATTCGTGACTGCAGATGTTTTTATTCCTTTTCTAATGCAACAAAATAATTATGACAGTGAACTTGACAAAATTCCTTTCCAAGTTGCAACGTTAACACTTGTTTATTTTTGCAACCTTAATAATATTACCACACATATTATCAAGCAATCGACACAAAGGATAAATCGGCTTTCACGCACGCACGCACGCACGCACGCACGCACGCACGCACGCACGCACGCACGCACGCACGCACGCACGAACGAACGAACGAACGAACGAACGAACGCACGCACGCACGCACACCCGCGTAGTTGTCTTGTACAACAGGCTAATACAACTGTGTGTTCGTTTTTCCAGGCTCCCGATGCAAAGATTCGTGAGTACACTACTTGATTAATTCTCAACAGGTTCGATTCTTTGGGGCAGTGCGGGATTGACCGTGGTGCACGTGGTACACTCGTACCAGCCCACCCCCACAAAAAGGGCCCCCGAACAAAATCCATCATACTCTATCCGATTAGCCGCTTATATAGTATCCTTTCGCTTTCCTTGAATCACACTCCGACCTCTGCGCAATTTGATGATTAGCATTGCAATGGAGATAGGTATTTTTCCAAGTTGAAACTGATTAAGGATGAGCACCGACCTACAACGAACCAGAACAGACTGGTTCTTCTGACTATGCTCTATACATAGTGGAACATGGTGCGTTGGATTAATCTTGACAAGACGTTGTTCGACTACAGTGCTGCCAAAAGCGTTAAACGTTAATGTATGTGGTTAACGGCATAATCAATATAATATGCGTCTCGCTCTTCATTTTTCACGCACCTAGGTAAAGCCCCTCCCCCCCCACTCACCGCAAAACATTTGTACAAGGCCCTCGACATTGTTAATCCAGTACTGCTCAGGGGTCTCTGACTTTCTTTCATCTGCTCGTAACACTTCTTATTTTCACAGTGTAAGTAGTCGCCGTTTGGAAGTGCAGATTTAGCGGTTTAATTAATATTTTTAAATATGAAAACTTACTTCTCAGCAAATGTCTAGGTTGTTGATTTCTGTCATACATCCAATACTGATGTAATTTTGAAGGACATTCGTGCTGTCGATTTGCAAGTTAACTGGATATTGGTGTTATAATTTAAATATTACGGTGGCGCATATGCTAGCGACCAAGCCGGGTCTTAACAGGAGTCTCCCTGACCCATATTAAAAGTATATTTTGTCATGTAATCGTATATAGTGTAAATAATGTTGGTTCAAAATAAACAAATATTGCATTGCATTGTATTGTGGTGTGTCGTAAGAAACTAGTAAAGCCCAATTAGATATGCCTCAAATGTCGATAAAATATATTTTATCAGTTTTGTTTCGACGGAAACATTGAATATCGTGATAATGCAAATACTGATATACTGCTATTTTTATTATTTTCAGTGCCGTACCCATTTTGCCGTGAGTATTACACACTATGTTATATAATACACTATGTTATATAATACTTGTCATTAACTTGTTTATATTCTAAGTTACTACGTAGAACATTGTTGGACGTTTCTAACGTTCCGTTTGCATATTATATTTACGTTAATTGTGAGAATCACAATCAACTCAATCATGTTGTCGTAAATTGTGTTTCGTTTAAAAGGATCTGCGGAACTAAACTGACTTTTCTTTTAAGACATGCCACATATCACGAACATACATGTACGCACGCATGCACACGCCCATGGACGCACGCACGCACACACGCGCTCACATACACGCACGCACGCACGCACGCAAAAATACAAAATACGTTTTCTTTCAGGGAGGTACTGCCAGGTATCGTGCCCGAACGGCTACTGCAGCTGTGTCGCCGGTTGCAACTACCCCTACCGCCTGGATATACGCAGATGCTACTACAGAAAATGCTGCAGTTGCACGTGTGAGCGTAGGAGTGGAGACGCCGTATGCAGAGCCTACAAGCGACGTTTCTGCTACCCGATCGGTGTCAGCCTTCCGAAGACACCATGAAGAGACTTGTTTCAAATCGCACCAAAGTTGTTCCTATTCTGACAACTGACAGTCCGTAATAAAAACGGATGGGCGTGTGTTCGTGTTAACGATGTCATGCATAATAAAACGTTTCATCCAAAAATATGGACAATCTTGTTGTTTTACTAATCATTTTACATAATATAAACAGATACCAACTAGCGATTTACCCCAGCTCACAGCCATGCATACAACCCCTCATAAACACAGGGAAAAAAATGAACCACTGGGTTAGTTGTGCCATCCATGTTTCACATGAAACTACAGCAGCGAGAGTTACAAGGTGCCATCCAGTATTTGAACATGTTATTAGAACACGATTGACTTACAATAAGTGCCATTTGTCACAATGGTTAAACAACGTGGGTTAAAAGTATGTTTTTCGAAACTTGTTGTGATTGTGATTAATGTCTGCTGGTGTGTAAACTATCAACGCATGTGACCAGACTTTATTGCCCGTGCACTTACAAAGGGACAAGGGAAGAAAACGATTTACGTCATTTCGCGCCTTAATGAGAAGTTCATTAAAAAAGAAGCTTTATTGTCGAAACGGGGCTAGTTGAGCCACCCAATGCCCAAGGGAGGGTTAGTTGAGCCACCCAAGGCCCAAGGGTGGTTAGTTGAGCAGCGGCTAAAGAACGAAGACGAATGTTCTTTACCCCAAAGTACATCAAAGAATTACTTTTTTTCCGAAAAAAAATTGGATGTCGGATAGCTACAAGGCAAAATATTAGCAGTTAGTTACACTGGTTGCGATTGGCCTATAAGTCTATATTATTTAAATCTGTCGACTTATTAATTAAGTGTGTAGACTTGTCGGTGACGTGTTATACCCACTGTTATTAAATTTTAGTACAAGGCCTGCGTAAATGGACCAGTAATTTTTATTAATGTTAAAGACAAAATAACGAGAAACAAAGTATCGTTTCTGTTTATTTAAGCATTTTTATTGTACACGTGAAAATATTTAGCCTACATGCATGTAATCTATAAAAAGCATGTAGAAAAGTCAAATGTCTGTTCAGTTGAACGTGACCGCAGCTTTCACAACCCCGCCCCCCCTTCATGCTGGTCTGCATTGGGCATTGACATTTTACTCACAACTGATGAGTTAGTCTGAGAATATAAATTGATGTGTTACCCAAATCCCGAGCAAACACCGCGGTAACAGTAATTAAAGGGACTTATATATAAATTCGTTTTTTTTGCCAGTCTCATTTAAAATAAATTTTTTGAAAAACCAATTCTACCTAGTATCCACTGCAACATGCTAACTCGTTTGTGCAACTTTTATATGTAGTTTCTGTGAAATCATCAGACAAACTATTAAATTAGTTAATGCCTGTTCAAGCAATATATAACTGAAGTGAAAATCGAAATGCTGAAAAATCACGATATTCTTCCTTGGTGAAATTTTGAAACTTTGTCATGTGATCGGCGAGAGGGTGGAAGTCACGCCCATGATCAGCATGGGTACAGGTGAATTCGGCCCACGGTGAATTCGGTCCGGTGAATTCGGCCCAACTACCAGGTGAATTCGGTCAACTTTATAATGGCGTGAATTGTGGTGAATTCGGCCCATGTTATTGTGGCTTGGTGATTTCGGCCCGCAGTTAGGTGAATTCGCCACATCGTCGAACGTATCAAACCAATCGTAAAAACCCTTAAGCAAAGACACGTACATTTTTACCTGAGAACAACGAGCAGTGAGTTAGATTGGATACACCCAAGAGAAGAACAAATGTCAGATGACAGCTATTTTATGACACCATATGGAACATAACTTCATAGCTATGCCGCTAAACCAAAGCAAAGACACGCCTAGATGATGGCGAACACTTAAAAGTCGGCTTCACAAAAGTTTACGTTCAACGAACTAATAATGTTATGTTAAATGTTATGTTATGACATATTAATAAATATTACGTCAAATAAAGATCACGTCATTCGACAGATGACAACACAGTGTTTACCATTTTGGATATCCACTATTTTTATCCTTCCGAGATCTAACGACTAAAGTCAATTCTTTCGATGATTTGAAAAAAAATAGGCATTTTTATTAAACAGACAGCGCACATTGCTTAAACTAGTTACACACTACACATCTGGACATAAATGAACCGATTCGCGATGGGCTGAACCACTTGAGGAAGCAGCTTTAAAAACTCCGGTGGCGCCACACAACGGAGCTTGAACAATCAAGGCTACACTTATCAAACTTGTTTTAAACCCTTCGTGTAGGTGGCGCAACTTTGGGTATTAGAAAAACACGTACCGGAATTTTATATATATACGCTGTATGTAAGATCAGGATGAAACGAATGCATATTTTGAAGCGCACAACATGTTCGTATCTTAGAATGAGGTATTACTGTAAGGTTGCCAGTAATCCCCAGACGAAGGCACACGTGCGGTAAGTCGCCAGGGTTACGGGGGGCACTTGTGGGCGATAAATGGAGGCATTAGACTAGTCAATGTTTTGATGTTTGATGAGATACTCCCTAAACAGCTGATCACAGCCGATCTTGGATGTAATAGTGCGTGATTGCCGCGTAAGTTTAGAGATTGTGAGGTTCACTGAGTCCACGATAGTTTTTTTCCATTTCCCTGTGACACCGCACGGTCGGTGTGGTATCTTTTAATTTTACCGTGTCCGTGCCCAGCTCATGCCATGGCAGTGGCATAGATGATAGACACCATATTGTAGATGGCAGATAGTAGGGACCAATGCCACGGCAGGCACAGTGGGGTAAAAGAAATTGCCCAAGTTTCGAAAACGGTAGTAGGTAGTTCCAAAACCCAGTTCCCCGACCGAAGGTCTGACTCTTACCACACAACTGCCACGCCCACGCCCCACTCAGGCTACTGTAATGTAAGAATTAGAGCCGAGTTATTGACAAGTACGATGTGATAAAAATAACAATTAACCTTGCTTTGTTACTGTGTGAGCCTGTTTTCAGTGTCTCCTCGGGGTACAATAACATGCAAGGCCAAGTAGTGTCTAAAATTAGCCAAAAAATTAACTAGCCCACATTTTAGTGTGAACTGGCCCAGTTCTACTTTGAACCGGCCCAGATGGGTTTGAACTGGCCCCGCAAAAATGTATAAATAATAATTATACGTAATAAAGCAAAGTTTTTGTGCATAAAACTAAAAAAGACACATGGTCGTTCATTTCTTATAACTAGCAGACCAATAAATAAAGTAATGAATTTAATAAACATTTCAATGTGAATTTTATTTGCAAAACAGTTACTGTTAAATGTAACATTATGTTTGATGGTGACGTTTTGCATGCAGTTCCACTGCCCTGGGGCCTGACACAGGCAAAAATCTATGCCGTTCTCATTTCGCTCAAAATCAAAGCCTTCAAAGTTCACTTTCACAGCCAAATATCACGTTAATCTGTCAAACAGATTGTCTGCTTCCTTAATATCAACATTATGATTTTATTAAGTAAATTGGAGTAATATCCTTAAAAAATTTTTTACCTCTACGATTCTTGCAACTTCATCCAACATCTTTGCATTGGTGATTCCCTGGTATTCCCCGAGATACTGACATCATTACATGTGATTCATCCAATAGGCATCCATGTTACAAATACCAGGGGTTTCCCTTGCATGTGCGGACTTCGCCTTTGCCTTGGCAGCGATCTGTCACTGGCAAGGAAGAAGTAGTTTGTCACAATTGTATTTTATATCGAATTAGCATAGACTGTTAAGTACTGTAATGTTCATCACTAATGCAGTCTGACCCAGTCATGGCTGCCAGATGAATTGATGGAGTGGGACCGTTAACTTGCGCATTTTGGCTAACTGAATTGACGGAACACATTTTGAATCGGCAGCCGCTGGCGCTGATGAAAAGGCCTTCATTTCGAACACTACCAAGAACCAAGGTGGTGGCGTACCCGCCAGGGGTGAATACTGCCAAAGACCAAGGTGGTGGAGTACCCGCCAGGGGTGAACACTGTCAAGGACCAAGGTGGTGGAGTACCCGCCAGGGGTGAACACTGTCAAGGACCAAGGTGGTGGAGTACCCGCCACGGGTGGACAGGGCAAGCACCCTTATTTTTTAAACACCAGCTTCAAAACGGTGAATTCTGGTGAATTTTGAAGGGTGTTTCAACTTTTTCATGTCGTTAGAAGGGGGCAGAAATAAACATGGTAAGAATGCAACAACTTGGGAACCACATTGGAAATAAGTGTATGTTAGAAAGGGGCAGAAATAAACATGTGTAACGAGGTTAGATTGCAACAACTTGGGAACCACATTGGAAATAAGTGTATGTTAGAAAGGGGGCAGAAATAAATATGTGTAATTGGGATAGCGTGCAACAACTTGGAAACCACATTGGAAATAAGTGTATGTTAGAAAGGGGCAGAAATAAACATGTGTAACGAGGTTAGCGTACAACAACTTGGGAACCACGTTGGAAATAAGTGTATGTTAGAAAGGGGGCAGAAATAAATATGTGTAATTGGGATAGCGTGCAACAACTTGGAAACCACATTGGAAATAAGTGTACACGTGGTTGGTTTGATGTGTTTTCTGTTATATTTGGCAAGTTGGTGATGCAAAAAACAACGAGGTGGCCCACCTCACTTGTCATATACCACGGCAAACACTGCTTTTTATTATAATTATATATTATTCTCAGATTTGCAGAGTGACAAATTCCTTGTCTTATCATTTAAGTTGATTTTGGACCCAAACGGAGTAAGAAAGAAGGAAACTAAAGAAGTTTTAACTATACGTTAACAGTAAAAAATAAGACAGACTCGGGGTCATACAGGCTACACGGAATAACCTGTGGCACCTCTGGTGCATAATATAGCACTAACATACACAGGTAGGTGAAATCGCATGAATTTGCATAAAAGTTTTGCCATGCACTGAAACAATTGCGTTCATAGTTATTCAGATAAAATGCATTTATACACGGATGTCGTTTAGTGATCAAAACATGACATTCTAGCCGATTCCAGGTAACGACTATTGGTGGATCCATTATGTGCCTGTTTAACGTAGTAACCTGGTCCATCAAGCTAACAAACATGGCTGCCACTGTCAGACATTCCATTGTAGTTTTCATTGAATCTTTGCCCAAACATTTGTCTTTTCGCAACAAACAAAGTTGTTTCAGTGAGAAATGTATGTGAGAAAGGTTCATATTATGCCACAATAGTTATATAATGTATATATGTAAACATGATTGCAATGGCGAAGCTTGACAGACGTCACGTTCCATAAATTTTTGCATGGTCGTAGCGCAGCAGAAACCAGCAAGCGCTCGCTTCCCATGAGCTATAGATGGAAGAGCACAGACAGTTTGAGCACTGACAGTTGGAACAACACTGACAGTTGGAACAACACTGACAGTTGGAACAACACTGACAGTTGGAACAACACTGACAATTGGAACAACACTGACAGTTGGAACAACACTGACAGTTAGAACAACAATGACAGTTAGAACAACACTGTCTGTGACACCACACAGATTTTGTAGTTCACAGCCTACTGGGGTACCATTGCCTGCAGGACAGAAATTGTGATAAGACCTGGAAATACAGACTAGAAATATGTTTGCATGTTGACGCAGGAGCTGGGAACCTGTTATTGGACTGGAGATTCATGCTCAGATTCCTACACTGTCCAAGCTATTCTCTGGTGCAGCAACTGCATTTGGTGCGCCGATCAACACCCAGGTGGCAGTGTTTGACGCAGCAATGCCAGGGGCATTACCAGTAAGTGTACTCCCTTAGAGTTTATTTCTCAACCACAACAATTTTATTTCTGCTGCACACAGATCCAGAGTTGGATGCATTGTGAACTTAACTTAACTGTGGCATTCTAGGAGTGTACGTTCTTTGAGCGAGGATGCCATAATGATCTATCCAGTGCGAATAAAGACAAGGTGGAGATTTCTGTAAAGAGACATTCACTATTGCAAAACTTCAAAGTCACATTACAGTAGATGTATGCATTGTGGTCATTGTCATGTCATTCGTTGTTACCTGTCACAGGTGATCAACCGAGATTGTGTTGAGGCTGGCATCTTGACGGCCCTAGCCATCAACTCAAAACTCAACATGGTGTCTAAGTTCGACAGGAAACACTACTTCTATGCTGATTTACCTGTAAGTATATTTATTAGAATATATTAAAACTGCTTCTTGAATTTAACTGTAAGAATGTGTTATAAATAAATTGCTACTACAGTGTAGTATGTAACAATTTATGTATAATAGTGCATATTGTAACCAAACAAAGAAATTGGTTTAAAAAGATCGGTGTCAACATCTGCTCATGAATAAGTCGGAAACTCATGAATAAGTGTGAAGATGTTCATCAGACTGGATGGTTCAAGTGAGTATTATTTTTAGTTATTTCACAGTTAGTTTACCTTTTTCCCATGATGTTTTGACTGCTGTCAGCAATCTTCTTCAGATGACTACTGCTAGATGATAACACAGTAGTCATTCTGCGCAGACATATCACTCTGGTGTGATACGTCTGAAGAAATACAAGGTAAATACAGCAATGAAGCCCCACAACACCATCAAGAGGTCACTGGTAAGACCAAAAGACGAAGTCGAACCACAAAATACGTGCGAAAGGATGTGTTCTATAGAGTGTAAGAAATGTAATGCCACATACATCGGAGAAAAAAATTTACCCTAAGAACCCACATCAAAGAATACGAAGAAGACGCTGAGAAAGCATTGGCTAGCAGACCCTACACACGAAGCAACAGAAAAACATCAGAAAAAGAGATGCATAAATCAGCTATCACAGATCACATGACTCAACAGAATCACAAAGTAGACTGGGAGGGGGCCACATTTGTAGACAGAGAGTTGGACTGGAGAACAAGAGGCATCAAAGAAGCGATATGGATAAGAAAAACCAAAGGCAGCATGAATCGAGATTAGGACCAATACTGACTATCACATATCTACAGTGATCTCCTGAAGGGCCACCCAGGGCGCGTCCACGGGGGGCACACACCAGAGTGACGTCTGCATAGAATGACTACCGCATAGAATGACTCGCCATCTAGCGGTAGTCATCTGAAGGAGATTGCTGATAGTAGTCAACACGTCGTGGGAGAAAAAAGGTAAATTTACTGTGAAGTAAGTAGAAATATTACTCCTCTGCTCATGAATAAGTCGGAAGGTGCTCATGAAAAGAGAGAACCCCCTTTCCTCCACAGTTTTTTCACAATTTTTAGCATCTTGTCATGATTTTTAACATGTTGTTTTACAGGTTGTCAATTTGATGTGCCACCCTCGTTCGTGTTGAATGCACACGCATGGAAATGTGAAATCACTTGAGACCAAAGAAATAGCCTAGAATGGCCTTTTGTGTGACAAATAAATAGATTTTACCGTGATTTTTTTTTTAATTACAAAAAAGCGGTACCCAAAAAAATCGGTAATGTTGACACCTGTATAAAAAGTAAGTTCACAGAACAAAGGTAAAATTTACTGAAAAACTATTAAAATATTAATTGATTGCAATCACTGTTCTGATTAACCTCTTCAGAACTGTTCTAGCCATCTTGTTTAGTAGGTTATGGGCCATAAGTGTTATTAATCAACATACGTAGATCACGCAAATCCATCAATTATGAGTTTGTCCTTCAACAGTTTCCAAAACTGATGTAAAAAGGGACAAAGTAATTTTTGGTAAAATCATGTTATATGGTATAAATTATATCTAGCATCTTGACTGCCCAAATGTGTTGAATGAACCTTTTTTCATGTAATTTAACTGCTATCTATTTAATTTGAAAATGTTTACTTGAATATAATTTTAACATTGCATGCCAAATGGCAATGTTGGTATTCATGAATAAAGAGTGGTTATTTTTAAACAGGAACCCTTCAGATCTCAAGTCGGCCAAAACAGCCCAAAAAATTACCTTGTCATTCCAACTAGTAGCGCACTCTGGTAGGTAGTTAAGACAACACATTTGGATATTATCTGAATGTACTGGTCTTGCGTTTCCTATATAATAATTATAGTCAAATAACTGGGGCACCAGGGTCTTTTCAAAAAACAGTCGAGGTCTAAATTGGTAAAAAAAAAGCAGCGCATTGTAACACCGTGGGGATAGGAAATGATTTTGTTGCAGCCATTTTGGTTCTTATACTAAACGGCTGATTCTGTTAATCGCAATTCTGTTTATGCAGAGTCGACTGTACTGAGATGTTGGTTGTCTCAGGCAGGGTTTCAGATCACTCAGTATCGCCAGCCACTGGCTGTGGGGGGCTACGTACAGTATGTGGTTCAAGACCACGCCAGTAAGCACCTGGAGAGGAAGACCGTCCACCTGACACAGCTACAGCTAGAACAGGACAGCGGCAAGAGTCTTCATGACCTCGACGAGTCTCTCAGTCTCATTGATCTCAATCGAGCCGGTCAGTTGTTGCTGCTACCACCAGGTGGTGATAGTAGTACAAGCTAGGATAAATTTACTTAAAGCTGCATCTTCACTTCGGTAGTTTGCTTATCTCATTACAGACTTATTTCGAAAGAAAATTTAACCTATCTACCTGGGTAGTATCGACTACGACATGCAAACTCATGCTAGCCATGCTAATTTGTTCAAATGTGTTATTTTAAAAGTGGTAAAAAATATTTTGCCTGCCTCTATATGCTATGATATAAGGTTATTCACACGTTCGCAAGTTCTTCGATCTGGCAATCAGTGTCAATTCTTTTGATGATTTCAACAAGATATGCACTTTTTTATTAAACTTTTATTACTTAAACTATTCAAACACAGATTTGAATATCAGTTAACGTTATCAGTGATGGGCTGAATGGGTGAAGGAGACTGCTTTAAATTGACAGTCTGTTGTTTGTATCAACCAATATTGTGCAATAAGAATCCTTCATCTGGCAATTAATTGGGCTTTACTAAGGCAATTGCGTCGTCAGAATTCAATGAAATATGAATACATAAGCAATGCCAGCACATCTAGATTCTTGTTTTATAATAATCAACCATAACTATGTCAACCATAAACCATAACTCTTCTTACATTTATCAGATTTAGACCTATCCTTTTAAAATGGCACATTATATATATATATATATATATATATATAGGACTGTCTTATAGGTGTCGGACTGATGGAGATCATCACGGAGCCTGAATTTCACTCGAGCGAGGAAGCGATGTCCTTTGTCAAAGAACTGCAGTTGATCTTTCAGTGCATTGGTACATGTGACGGCAGAATGGCCGGTTAGTAACACGCACAATCCTGCACATGTCAACCCTCTGTGTTCTGTACAAAGTCCACATATGTCAACACTCTGTGTTCTGTACAGAGTCCATATAAGTCCACCACACATGTCAACCCTCTGTGTTCTGTACAGAGTCCACACATGTCAACCCTCTGTGTTCTGTGCAAAGTCCACATATGTCAACCCTCTGTGTTCTGTACAAAGTCCACATATGTCAACCCTCTGTGTTCTGTACAGAGTCAACACATGTCAACCCTCTGTGTTCTGTGCAAAGTCCACATATGTCAACCCTCTGTGTTCTGTACAGAGTCCACGCATGTCAACCCTCTGTGTTCTGTACAGAGTCCACATATGTCAACCCTCTGTGTTCTGTACAGAGTCCACACATGTCAACCCTCTGTGTCCTGTACAGAGTCCACGCATGTCAACCCTCTGTGTTCTGTACAGAGTCCACGCATGTCAACCCTCTGTGTTCTGTACAGAGTCCACGCATGTCAACCCTCTGTGTTCTGTACAGAGTCCACATATGTCAACCCTCTGTGTTCTGTACAGAGTCCACGCATGTCAACCCTCTGTGTTCTGTACAGAGTCCACACATGTCAACCCTCTGTGTTCTGTACAGAGTCCACGCATGTCAACCCTCTGTGTTCTGTACAGAGTCCACATATGTCAACCCTCTGTGTTCTGTACAGAGTCCACATATGTCAACCCTCTGTGTTATGTACAGAGTCCACACATGTCAACCCTCTGTGTCCTGTACAGAGTCCACACATGTCAACCCTCTGTGTTCTGTACAGAGTCCACGCATGTCAACCCTCTGTGTTCTGTACAGAGTCCACGCATGTCAACCCTCTGTGTCCTGTACAGAGTCCACACATGTCAACCCTCTGTGTTCTGTACAGAGTCCACGCATGTCAACCCTCTGTGTTCTGTACAGAGTCCACATATGTCAACCCTCTGTGTTCTGTACAGAGTCCACGCATGTCAACCCTCTGTGTCCTGTACAGAGTCCACACATGACAACCCTCTGTGTTCTGTACAGAGTCCACGCATGTCAACCCTCTGTGTTCTGTACAGAGTCCACATATGTCCACCCTCTGTGTTATGTACAGAGTCCACGCATGTCAACCATCTGTGTTCTGTACAGAGTCCACATATGTCCACCCTCTGTGTTATGTACAGAGTCCACACATGTCAACCATCTGTGTTCTGTACAGAGTCCACATATTTGAACCCTCCTAAAACAGTCTCTAAGTAACTGAGGAAGAATTCTCTGTATTTTTAGACACAATGAAACAGCATTTCCATGTGCTCATTTTGTGAAAAATACAATCTCATTAGTCTCATTTCAAATCCATTTTGTGAAAAATCAAACCTACCTAATATCCACAGCAACATGCTAGCTCGTGTGTCCAACTTTTGTATGTAGTTTTTGTGAAATCATCAAACAAACTTTTAAATTACTTAATGTTTAATCAAATCCACTTTTTAAAACCTTACCCAATTTAACAATTAAAGTCAATTCAATGGGTATTTTTTATAAAATCAACTGCGGATGTTACATAAACTATTCACACACTACATATTTCGACATCAACGAACCGGATTTGTGATAGGTTGTTTTAAGTCGCAATGATAGGATGGAAACGTGTAGCTGTGTCTGGTATTTGCACATGCTGACCGAAGGAAACAAAGCATCAGGCGCAAGACACGTTTCATTTACAGAAAGTCATAAATTATGATCTGCATACAAAATGGTGAATTGGAAAGTAAAGTGTAGGCTTTGTCGTCATTTTGTTCTTTTACTGAATCGATTTCTATATAGAAAAATGTGTGCTGCAAATTAGAGGAGAGTACAAACGTGTAGTAGTGTTGTAAATTTGAAGTGCTTTGATCGTGCATGTTTCACTTGAAAGAACTTGTCTATTCCACTCACAGAGGGCTCGATGAGAGTGGATGCTAGTGTGTCTGTCCACCACCCTGGGGAGCCACTGGGCACAAGAAGCGAGGTAAAGAATTTGAACAGCACTCGATATGTTGGAAAAGCCATTGGTAAGTAAACCGGTACACTAAGTTTAGAGATGTAAATAGCATAAGAAACTAAACATGGCAGGGATTATTGCGTTACACTTTGATTTCAATCTGCTGTTTTTGGTCGTCTCACGCTGGGGATTTGACGTTTCAGATTTTGAGGTGAAACGACAGATAGATATCCTTGAGGCTGGGGGAGAAGTAGCGAATGAAACTCGAGCATTTGACTTTGAAAGTGGGTAAGTATTCTGTACCAACCATCAAGGGTGGAACCTGATCCTGGTAAAGTCTTCATCAATGGCCAACTACTTCAAAATGTCCATCATTTCACATATCTTGGGAGCACCATTTTTAGTGAGGCAAAATTGGACATTAAATTGAAGAATCGAATAGCCAGGGTTTTGTAAATTTTTGGTCAGCTGCTCAATTGTTTGTGGAAGACTCACTCATCAGAAAACTAGTGTGAGATGTCAGGGGTACAAAGCTGCAGTGCTCGACGTCAGCCAATTCATTCATTGCACTTCGAGCTCGATCTGCTTCACGTCCTGCGAGCTTAGGAAATTTGGAGTGATTGGTCATTCAGCATTGCAGCCCTAATGCTGTGGACCTTTCTACCAAGGAAGCTAACATCAGTAGTAAAATCAGATGGTGGTTAAAACACATCTCAGGACTCACCTGTTTTCTAGAACATTGTTTCACGGCACCATGAGCAATGACTGTTGGAGTGGCGACTTGTAAATTTTACAATTTCATTTTCTTGTATGACGTCACTTGTTTCTAGGGAAACAATACCGATGCGGGACAAGGAACGTATCCATGATTACCGCTTCATGCCGGAGCCGAACTTGCCGCCACTTCGACTCTACAGCGATGCCAGTTCTCCACCACCAGGGGTCGCCACTGATCAGGTGGTCAACATCGACCGGTTGAGAGAGAGGCTGCCAGAGCTGCCGGAAGAGAAACGAGTGAGACTGGAAGCGCAGTATGGACTGTCTCTGAACCAAGCCATTATCATTGTGGTGAGTGGGCTGATGGCGAGGAACAATGGGCAGAGGGGGGATTGTTTTAGGTTGGGATGGGAAGGGCTGAGCATGGGATTGTTTAGTGATGGGCTGAGGATTGGAAGGTTTAGTGATGGACTGAGGATGGGAGAGCTTACTGATGGGCTAAGGATGGGAGGGTTTAGAGATGGGAGGGCTTATTGATGAGCTGAGGATGGGAGGGTTTAGAGATGGGAGGGCTTACTGATGGGCTAAGGAGGGGAGGGCTTACTGATGGGCTGAGGAGGGGAGGGCTTACTGATGGGCTGAGGATGGTAGAGTAGGACGTCAATAATGGCATGGAGAGGGAAAGTGTAAGTGTTTGGCTAAGTCGAGTAGAAATGCTCAGTGATAGAAGATTGACAACCTAAAAAATTTAATTCATATTATTTGATGGCTTTACTAATAACGATGCCTATTTTTGCTTCTATTTCTTTCCCTTCATTTAAAATTTTTTCCTGTAAAATAATTATAAATCTTTCCGCTTCTCGTCAATTTGACATGTCTGATTTATTAACGTTTTATACCAAATTGTTTGTGTATGCCTAAACATTAAGTTATGTGGGGATATTCCCCTCACATGTGATATTTCAGATGTACCCCTAACAAGGGGATTTAAGATATTTTCCAGACAACAACATTTGAAATGTCTCCTAATACGGAGTTGTAGGGTGAACCTGGACTAATGGGGTACTTTGAAGAGGTCATGGGCGAGGGAAAGAGAAATGTAAAGGTTGTCATAAACCTGCTTCTCAACGATCTACTGCGAGTTCTCAACAAAGACGATGTCACCCTTGACAACAGGTTTGTCATCAAGATCTGTTTCACCTACATTAACCTGTGTCACTTTGAAGCAATTTAAATTTTTTTCATTAACATTTTATTTAGAATAATATATTTTTAATAGCTATTGGTTTGGCTAAAAAAGTTGATGTTTCAAGTCTCTAGCTAGACAAATTACTACAATTGTGGTACCAGTTTTCTCTGATGACTTCTTATTGTTCAAGTTGTTTACATTGCCCACTGAAAATCATTTATATTTTAAATTCAATTGTAAGGCCTCAGCTTGGATGAAAAAAGCTTTAAAATATCTCTGCATTCAGAGCAGTGACTTCTGGCAAACAATAGAGAGTTTTTGCAAGCGCACCGATCTTGGCTCCCTTCCCGATCTCGCTACGCGTGCTACGTCATCGCTTCTTGTGTTTATGCGATTGGGCCGAGTCGATGAGATAGAGAAAACACAGATCTCGCAGGTCCAATCAGTTAGTGGTCTCCCTATCTATCTACGTTGAAATTATGGTTGAATAAAAATAATAAATCTACAGCAATTGTACGTAAGTCTGTTGTTGACTGATTAGCTGCCCTATTTTAGTTGCCAATGGGCTCAGTGCATCAGAGTTTTAAGTGCGCACTGTCTACTGTCTATGCCTATGGCTAGTATGGTAAACAAAACTACCCGAAACCATCGATGGCACCTTATACTTAGATTTAGACATCGCATTGTAGATCAGTCCTATAGTATAAACTAGACCAAAAATTCCAGCTGAAGTGGACTGAAATGATGTACAATGCAGAAACAAACAGTTATGATTAACATTCTATATTGTTTTGTTTTTTTTATAAAATATATACTCAAGTTTCCTAACTTCATCTTTGACTCGTCCATCTTTTGTTTTGTTCGCATATGAAAGGTTAGCGCAACTATCCGACTATTATTCTCATAAATAAATTCATATTTTGTTATGATACGATGCCCACAACTGCAACTGTCAGTTCAGCATAAACACTGGCCTCCAATGACCAACCACTAGTTGATGAACGATAAAAAACCGCATTGCCACGGAATTGTGCGACGCACAAATTTGGGGCATGAAACCATACAAACAAGTGTTTTTATTTTCATACTTTCAGATATCATGAATATTTCTTGTTCTGCTCAAAATACAAATAACCCAAAAACTATTTATGCAAGAACTGAGATTGTGGCATGGTTATTCTCCATCATTTGTGGATGCTAGATAGTAAAAAAATGTGAGTGCCACAATAATTTCTTATTTTGATTGATTTGAGACATAATGCCCCATTGTAAAAATTTTCTTGTCATGTCTGTTATCTAGACCTATGAGGATGTGTAATAATAATGGTTGTATATAAATGTTGGGGTGTAATTTAAAATCCAGGTGTTAGTCAACTCTTAATTGGAGTTGAATTGATCCAAACATTGTGTGACTTATAAGAATTGATTTGATAAAAATCAAAACAGATTGATTTGAAATTTAATTGGAATTGGAAAGTATGCAAATTTAGCTGAATTTAATTAATAAGTCACACCCGGCCAATTACTACATCCCGGGTGTCTTGTTGTTTAAAGCCCTGTCTCACCCAGCCAATTACTACATCCCGGGTGTCTTGTTGTTTAAAGCCCTGTCTCACCCGGCCAATTACTACACCCCGGGTGTCTTGTTATTGTTTACAGCCCTGTCTCACCCGGCCAATTCTACATCCCGGGTGTCTTGTTATGGTTTACAGCCCTGTCTCACCTGGCCAATTCTACATCCCGGGTGTCTTGTTGTTGTTTACAGCTCTGTCTCACCCGGCCAATTACTACATCCCGGGTGTCTTGTTGTTGTTTACAGCCTTGTCTCACCCGGCCAATTACTACATCCTGGGTGTCTTGTTATTGTTTACAGCCCTGTCTCACCCGGCCAATTCTACATCCTGGGTGTCTTGTTGTTTAAAGCCCTGTCTCACCCGACCAATTACTACATCCCGGGTGTCTTGTTGTTTAAAGCCCTGTCTCACCCTGCCAATTACTACATCCCGGGTGTCTTGTTATGGTTTACAGCTCTGTCTCATCCGGCCAATTCTACATCCCGGGTGTCTTGTTGTTGTTTACAGCCCTGTCTCACCCGGCCAATTACTACATCCCGGGTGTCTTGTTGTTTAAAGCCCTGTCTCACCCGACCAATTACTACATCCCGGGTGTCTTGTTGTTTACAGCCCTGTCTCACCTGACCAATTACTACATCCCGGGTGTCTTGTTGTTGTTTACAGCCCTGTCTCACCCGGCCAGTTCTACATCCCGGGTGTCTTGTTGTTTAAAGCCCTGTCTCACCCTGCTAATTACTACATCCCGGGTGTCTTGTTGTTTAAAGCCCTGTCTCACCCTGCCAATTACTACATCCCATGTGTCTTGTTATTTACAGCCCTGTCTCACCTGGCCAATTACTACATCCCAGGTGTCTTGTTATTGTTTACAGCCCTGTCTCACCCGGCCAATTACTACATCACGGGTGTCTTGTTGTTTAAAGCCCTGCTCACCCAGCCAATTACTACATCCTGGGTGTCTTGTTTAAAGCCCTGTCTCACCCGGCCAATTACTACATCCCGGGTGTCTTGTTTTTTACAGCCCTGTCTCACCCGGCCAATTACTACATCCCTGGGCCTGGTGTCTTGTTGTTGTTTACAGCCCTGTTTCACCCGACCAATTACTACATCCCGGGTGTCTTGTTGTTTAAAGCCCTGCTTACCCGGCCAATTACTACATCCCGGGTGTCTTGTTATTTAAAGCCCTGCTCACCCGGCCAATTACTACATCCCGGGTGTCTTGTTGTTTAAAGCCCTGTCTCACCCTGCCAATTACTACATCCCGGGTGTCTTGTTGTTTGAACCCCTGTCTCACCCGGCCAATTACTACATCCCAGGTGTCTTGTTATTTACAGCCCTGTCTCACCCGGCCAATTACTACATCCCGGGTGTCTTGTTGTTTAAAGCCCTGCTCACCCGGCCAATTACTACATCCCGGGTGTCTTGTTGTTTAAAGCCCTGTCTCACCCGGCCAATTACTACATCCCTGGGCCTGGTGTCTTGTTGTTGTTTACAGCCCTGTCTCACCTGGCCAATTACTACATCCCGGGTGTCTTGTTGTTTAAAGCCCTGTCTCACCCGGCCAATTACTACATCCCTGGTGTCTTGTTATTTACAGCCCTGTCTCACCCGGCCAATTACTACATCACAGGTATCTTGTTGTTGTATACAGCTCTGGCTTGCCAGGCCAATTACTACATCCCAGGTGTCTTATTGTTGTTTACAGCCCTGTCCCGCCAGGCCAATTACTACATCCCTGGTGTCTTGTTGTTTACAGCTCTGTCCCGCCAGGCCAATTATTACATCCTGTTGTCTTGTTGTTTACAGCTCTGTCCCGCCAGGCCAATTACTACATCCCTGGTGTCTTGTTGTTGTTTACAGCCCTGTCCCGCCAGGCCAATTACTACATCCTGTTGTCTTGTTGTTTACAGCTCTGTCCCGCCAGGCCAATTACTACATCCTGTTGTCTTATTGTTTACAGCTCTGTCCCGCCAGGCCAATTACTACATCCCTGGTGTCTTGTTGTTGTTTACAGCTCTGTCTCGCCAGGCCAATTACTACATCCCTGGTGTCTTGTTGTTTACAGCCCTGTCTCACCCGGCCAATTACTACATCCCTGTGTCTTGTTGTTTACAGCTCTGTCCCGCCAGGCCAATTACTACATCCCTGGTGTCTTGTTGTTTACAGCCCTGTCTCACCCGGCCAATTACTACATCCCTGTGTCTTGTTGTTTACAGCTCTGTCCCGCCAGGCCAATTACTACATCCCTGGTGTCTTGTTGTTGTTTACAGCTCTGTCCCGCCAGGCTAATTACTACATCCTGTGTCTTGTTGTTTACAGTCCTGTCTCACCCGGCCAATTACTACATCCCTGGTGTCTTGTTGTTGTTTACAGTCCTGTCTCGCCTAGCCAAATGGGCGAAATTGTTGACATGCTGCAAAGTAACACCATCACCATGGCAACAGCAAAGAAGGTGAGTGGTTTATTAATGGATCATGCAAAGTGTGAATTCTTTAAACAAGATCATCAACCGTGTCTGCTGCAGGCATAGACAATCATGTCCCTCCGTTTCATATAATCATGGGTGTTTTCAAACAGTTCTACATTTCATGTTTTATTTTCTAATTGGATGCTCAGTCTTGTCTAGGTCCGGACAAGATACTGTTACTCCTATATATCACGATACATGTGCGATAGATTATTTGCATCATCAATGAAATATTAGATGTCAATGTGAACCACAATGTATCAATAAAAAACGAAAGTGTGGATTTCAACTTTTCTAGTAAGATTGTGCAGCACATCAGCTCTGGAGACTAACTAATTTATCTTAATAAATAGATGTGTTTTATTGGTTTTTGCATCATTCTGCCCAGTGGTGTCTATATCATATCGTGACTTCTGTATCATGATATGTATCATAATTATTGTGACCTCTGTATCACGATGTGTCATATCGTGACCTCTGTATCATGATATGTATCGTATCAAGAAGGAGTGTATCATTCCAGCCCTAGTCCTTACCCTGATCTCCTGCTGTAGGTCCTAGATCTAGTGTATGAGGGGGAAAAGAGATCACCCAATCAGCTGGTCAGCGACAATCACTGGACACAGATCACTGACCAGCAGGAACTTTTTGACGTCTGTCAGATGGTCATCAAGCAGAACCCTGCAGCTGTGAGTACAATACTGTCCACCAGGGGCGTGTGGAACATTAAAGGTCCTTAAGTTCGATTTGTTTGCTTGTCTAATTTCGGAATCATTTCGTGAGAAATCCAACCTACCTCGTATCCACTGTGACATGTTGGCTCATTTGTACAAATGTGTTGTTTAGTCTTGGTAAAATCACTGGACAAAGTATTTAATTATTTCTGACTGTGCCGGAATCATTCCGATTTCTGCTGTGCATGGCTTAAATGAATACTTTGCTTAATTTAATCAAATTGCTCTGTCCTGAAGTGATTCTATTGAGAGGAGTCCAGTGTATTTGTGAACAAGCATCGATTCTATTGTGATGGACATTACCTGTGACGTTGTAGGTGGAGGAATATCGCAAGGGCAAGACGAAGGTGCTCAACTTCCTCATGGGTCAAGTGATGAAGGCAACCAAGGGACGTGTGGATCCAAAAGCAACCACAAACACCCTCAAGTCAATGCTTCAGTAGTCGACTGCTTGCTGTGCGACACAAGTTCTTGTGCTTGAGTTCCCTCAAATTGTTGCTGAGAAAATATTGGCAATTTTTCTTGGAATTAATCCAAGGAACATTGCTTTTTTTTTTTTTAATATTGACCAAGATAGCTTGTGATCATGTTGGTGCTTATGTGTGGTTATTAAACTGCATACAACTGGCTCTGTTAGCCCCAAAGGGTGATACTGTATTAACTTGCAATTTATAATGAGGTCTCACAAAACACTCACGTTTAACAAGATTGCCATCCAAAGCAAAAGACCCAAATGGCAAATGGACATGTAAGCCATTGGCATTTTGAGAGTCCAACAATTTCTCATCTACATTTTTAAACATATTCATTGATGCTGCTAGATAATTTGTTCCATTCATTGATTGTCCTCTGTGAGAACGAGTACTTCCTGATGTCCCATCTACACTGATCCTTCACTAATGTTACTTCATGTCTATTTTTCTTAAGTGAGAAAAATGTATATCAACATCTTAAAAACTTCAATTTGATATTCTATTAAACTCCTTGTCTCCGGAGTTGCTAAACCACATTCATTTAAGCGTTCTTCTTTGCATAGACCAAATGTATAAAATAGTTATATTGGCAGCTAATTTCTATCTACTACTAATACTGTGTGGTGTTTAAACATCAGTTTCTGTTTGTTTTAGGGCAATACAAAGTAATTATAAAAGATACAGCAAAAGTTAACAGGACAACTGATCTGTTGTAAAGAGACTTAAAATGTGTTACACCAGACTTGGTTTTCAGAAATGCTTAGGTATAAAATACTGATGACAATTAATTTCATTGGTCATTTTATTTATTTTGTGTATTCTTTTGTTCGGGTCATTTTGGCTTTGTGCAAAGCATTATGGGTATACAAGTGTTCTGTCATGGCTTACCAGGTTATGTCGTAAAAATTAGCAACTCGAGTCAGCTCCACGACTTGAGTCAACAAATCTGCAGAGATGCCAAAAAGCTACAATGAAACACTTCAATCAAGCCAAGTGGTGTTGAAATTATTTTACTGCAATAGTTGTCCATACAATACAAACGACAACAAAACAACTATGATATTCTGGTATGCTAACAGATCACACACAGACACCACTAATTCCTTTGTATACATTACAATTGGACATCACTAGGACATCACAGACCTCTAGGGCAATCAAACCCCAGGACCCAAAGTCAGATGATGTGCTACATGCCAGCAATGCACTTAAAATATGTCCTTGTTTGCTAAATATTTAACGAAAAGTTTTCTGCATTATACATTCACTGCAATTGCACATCAAAACACTGGCATGCTGGCTTCATGGAATATCACAAGCAGGAATAGTTCATTTTGTGAATTACTTTTCAGGAGGAACATCAGTTTACTGTTGTGTATTTCAGGAATCACCGTTGCTGACACTTATCTTTCCCGCATGTTTCCAAATGATAAATGTCCCCCAAAGTTGCAGCTGTACATTCAACAAATCTGTACATTCAACAAATCTGCTCCAGATTTTCAGTGGTTTCTTTGCCAGTCATTCGTAACTGTCTCCGAATTACTGGAATATTCCACACTGACCGGTGTCCACCTTTAAGTGATCAAGAACTGGCCTGGTGTTTTCTGTCATCAACACATCACACGGAACTACACTAGAGCCATGCCATGGACACCTTGTTATTTAAAGGTGGTAAGTAATATCTTTAACCTCCGGTGGTTCTTTCTCTGCTGTGACAGTTGCAGTGTCATTGTGATGCAAATAAAAACAAAATGGAAAACAAAGCAACACGTATAATAGTACTTTGGAAATTATGAAAAAAATATATACTACCCGTATTGATGGAATCAAACAAGGAAAACAGACACAAAACTTACTAATTAGTTTGTGCGCGAAATGCTGTGTAGATCTAAATTGTATTCTGGTACAACAGTTTTATTAATTATATATATTCTACTTATGCTGTATGCATCACTGACAGAAGTCCTGTATATGTTATACATACATTTGATCACATTTCAGTCAGTACAAGGAGCATAAATAAACATGAGTAATTATTATGCAAAATTCTGGTATGCATTCATGAATATATGTTTTTGCTATGTTATATAGAATACCTGTCTTAACTTTTTATCTTTTTCTAGCAAAGGTATTATTCGCTTTTCCACTACTTTATACCTGTAACTGTTAGTTTTGTGGCATAATTAAACCTGACCAATTCACCAAACTAGTCTGTATAAGACCAGTAGGCCCCAGATACCTTTGGAGTTGCCATACATTGTCTGTACGAAAATGTCTACACATACCTGGTATCTCTGATTTGGAATATGATGGGTTTTGTTCTTAAACATGCCTGTTATGTGATGGGCTGCATTATCATGTGCTGGGTGCTACGAGTATTTGTCTGGCCTTTTTATCATTACAATATGATGTTTAGATCTTAAATGATGGGTTCCAATGTACAAGCTAATGATATTATATTCCACATACCTTATTATGAATATGTACATTATTGTAGTGGATCAGAATGTATTTGTTTCATTCTAATTGTTAGCACAGAGATTGTATCTAGATTATTACATGAGTGTATCAAGTAGTGTAACAATACAAATTTGACTCAACCAAGTGTTCATACGACATGTAATTGATGGATTAGATGAATGCACATGGATATTTAAAATACATTACACCGTGGTGTGGTTCAGTTAAGACACTGGCGACACCAGGAGGGGCCACTCGGCTAGGGCCAGGAAACAGCCGCAACCATGACAACTTCTATGGACAACAACATGTGGAGGGGCTTTGTAAACATAAAAAATCACATTTTTTTTATATGGTGGGTCAAAGATCCACTTTGATTATAAACAAATTGGAAAGGTATATCTTTTAGTTTTATCCTTGTTGAAATAATCTGTTTTCCATTCCATGTACAATGTCTACATTTTTTGTGATACAGGTGTGGGTGGGTGGGTTGGGCCTATCCAAATTATTTTTTATTGGATTTTTTTATATTTACAAAACCCTTTAGTCTGGTACAAGAACCACCTTCTTTCAGTTTATAATTTTCATCAACCAAACAATGTACCCGACCACTATATCTGAATTGTAAATGACAATGGCAGAGATACTTCCAGAGATAACTAAAAACAAACACAATGCAATACTGGTTTGAACATGAACACCATTACTAACTTATACATCAGACACAAATGCTGTATATACATACATATATGTGCATGCATGTCCTGCATGCACACGTGACACTCGGACAATGGCCGCTGTGAGACGTTACTAAACTACACAATGTGAACAATGTCCGCACTGAAGGCGCCATCGTCACTATCAGGTTAGGCCTTTCTATTTCAGCAAGTCAAACCAATTTATATAACAGAATGACTGTTTCCCATATATATTGAACAGTTTGAGTTTGGTTGTTGAAAATGTTATGTTAATAACTGATTTGGTAGGCAAATAGTTTGTATCAGAATCCATGGCGGAAAACTAAAAATGCAGAAAATATATTGATGTGGTTTTTAATTGAACAGATAAATGAGACATGATAAACAATGGTAGATGGAATGTGTTGCAAATATATATGGGCAAGACAGGTATAATTCTAGAAATGGAAAACCTGATGTACAAATTCATTGACACTTAGGTGAGGTCACAAAAAATTAATATGGGCAATTCTTCAAAGGAAAAACCCTGATGGACAAACGTGTTATGTGAAGGAACAAGGCATGGTTGGTTGCAAAAAAATAGTATGTACCGGTAGTATGAGAAAATTAATCTGGATATTTTGGAAAAAATCTCTATTTCCTGATGCATAGCCACATGACATGTCACTGCAGATAATATGTACCAGATAAAAACAAAATGACAAATGTTACGCAATTAGACGGCCGAGAATATTACAATAACAATGAATGGACGCTGCTCATAGATGGTAATACTCAGTAACAAATAAATTATGATAAAAATGATAACAATAACAAAACTGTTCCTATATAAACACGTATGTACATGTATGTACATGTATGTACATGCTATACATGACTACAGCGACCTGAAAACTAAACCTGGTAGATCCGAGCTATGGTCACACTCAGTCACAATGCTGGTAGTCCGACTGCAGCCACGATCAAGTTAAAACCTTGTGCGGGGCCACCCCACCACTTCAGAAATCCTGGCTAAGATGACACCACAAAATACATTCATAACATAAATGACTGTGAATACTTTCATGCAGCTGTACGATGCATAAAACAATGGCGATATAAAATCAGACACGCATTTACACTGAGTCGAGACAAACTGTCCTAGTCGCCAAATTCATTCCCAAGTGACGGTCTCGACTCCCTCTGACCTTCAGCCAGTTGTTCCAAGGTCAACTGAACACAGAAATCACACAACAAGTTCTGTACAATAATAAATTACACCCAGTCGCGGTCGAGTGAATAAAATTCTAGTTTACATGTTAGAACAGATCGTCTGTACGACAACAAGACGCCATTTAAAACTCATCACATAGATGTGAGGCAACTATTGGTGCTTGCTCGAGGGGGAGGGCTGCTCAATGGGGAGGTTACTCCAGGGGGAGGGTTGCTCAAGGGGGTGGGCTACTCCAGGGCAGGGCTACTCCAGGATTTACACAATACAATTTTTTTATAAAAATAATTTGCTCACTTGACAATATCTACTGGGTACGACCCAGGATTTTGTAATGTATGTCATAGCTATTCTTTACAGAGCTAAATGTTTCCATTGCCCAGGTAACTCGGAGGAGGGGGCTATATCCACATGTCAAACACACTGTCTAAACTCTGCAGTATTGTGGTCTCCACACAACACGAGCATTCACAAATGTATTATGCTATAAGAAATTAAAATCAGCTGAAATTTTGAATTCGTTGCGAGTTCATGAAGTCAAATTGATTAATTTGGAAAGATGTCATATGCTTTCATTTCCGAGAAGGAAGACTTGTGGAAAACTGATTCTGTACCTAATAAAGGAGACAGGGAGCTTTCACTATAAAACATTTTGCACGTTTTCAACAAGCAAACCTATTTAATTAATAAACTTACACTGACTTGTCCAGTGTAACATTGGGCAGGTCAGTATAATTTTTTTTAAATAAGTTTGTTTGTAACATGCAGAATTTATGAGAAAATGTCCGTACTTGTAACACTTCACACCAAACGTTGGTCCTGCCCACCTCTGCATCAAGCCTCAATACATCCTTCATAGAGACCGCCCAACATCACTGACGTCCTAATCACAGTGAGGACAAATTTCTCCATAAACATGTTAAATGCAAGCACCCCCACGTTGATGTAATTTAATACTGAGTAACGTGGACTGTAGATATCTTCAAAGATCGCCAGCTGAAGATTGCCAGTTTAATGGATAGATAAAACCTGTGGAATTACCGAGTCCTTCCCTGACTAATTGTGTACCAGCTGGGTGGCAATAGTGGCCATATTGTCACTGGAATGTATGCCACTGATGACTAGTCAACATGTCGAGTTTTTGTCAAAGTCTTCCACGAGAGGTCACCACCAACAGGGTCAGGAGATGTCACGTTTGACCTCTCAACTTGTCACCACTGTCATCACTGTACCCGTCATCTGCTGCATACAGTGTCATACTGTCATGTGTGCAATACTGTCACGCATTGGTCCACACCACTGCTGTGTCGTGACACTATTATGTCACTAATAGACCTGCAGTGTGACACCAGCGTCAAGGTTCACATCCATGCATCACTGACACGTCATCCCTGTCATGTCTCGCATGTCACAATGACACTACTTCTTGGCTTTTTTTTATTACGTCGAGGTACCACTGTCAACTGTCCCGGGATCATCATCCTCTACGTCTGATGACAGCAGGCTGTCCATCGTGATCCCTGACACGATCGTCATCTTCTTCACGTGAATATTCATCTTCTTCCACATGGCCCGGTTATTGTGTATCACCGCAACCATCGCCTTCGCTGCCGGGAATACCTTTGCCAAAATACTGCAACAGCGAACATTTTAATTTTTATTGCTGTAAAATGTTCACCAAAAGAAATTGTATAAAATGGAAATTTCACAGATAAATAAATAACACATCTGATGAACAATGTTACATTTCACCTTCAAAGGTGAAATATATTGGTCTGTCTTTTATTGAAACAGTGATTACTATCTATGTCATAAAAATGGCTTATTTTATTTTATTGCCAAATAGAGTATTTTATTAAATATTAAGACATGAAAGATCACGAAAGTAAAATTTGTTGGACAGATATTATTTATAAACAACCAAGATGTAAACAACCAAGATGTTATAAATACTACTCAATTCAGTGTCACAGTGTCTGTATAAGTGTCACAATGTCTGTATAAGTGTCACATTGTCTGTATAAGTGTCACAATGTATGTATAAGGGTCACACTGTCTGTATAAGTGTCATAATGTCTGTATAAGTGTCACACTGTATAAGTGTTATGTCTGAATAAGTGTCACAATGTCTGTATAAGTGTCACAATGTCTGTATAAGTGTCACAATTTCTGAATAAGTGTCACAATGTCTGTATAAGTGTCACAATGTCTGTATAAGTGTCACAATGTCTGCATAAGTGTCACAATGTTTGTATAAATCGTTCAGTTAACAAATGAAAATCATTGCACGTTCTCTGTGTGAAATAAAAGTGAGTAAAATCTAAAAAATGTACTGCCCAGTGAGAATTCAAGCCGAAGCTGGTGAAAACAAATAAGATGAAAGACACTTTTTATGAACATTTATTTTAGTTATGTATTTATTAGTTATTTATTTATTATAATTATTTATTTTACTATAATTATTTAGTTATATTTATTAATCATAATCAAATACTTCTTTTTTATTATATATTTATTTATTTTATGATTGTATGTATGTTTTGTACGCGCCTATGGTCCCAGATATATGACACTTTATAAATTGTAGTAATAATATTAATAATGCAGACGTACGAGTACAGAGGCAGACACTTTTTATGACTATGTATTTTAGTTATGTATTTATTATTAGTTATTGATTTACTATAATTATTTATTTTACTATACTTATTTAGTTTTATTTATTAATCATAATCAAATACTCTAATTTTTTATTATATATTTTAAATATATCATATATTTATTTATTTTATGATTGTATGTATGTTTTGTATGTGCCTATGGTCGCAGATATACAACACTTAATAAATTTTAGTAATAATATTAATAATGGAGACGTACGAGTACAGAGGCAGAGCGATACTCTCGAGAAAGCCGACCTGTAGCTCGGGTATACACGCCTTCTCTCGGTCCATCATAAGGAGAGGGTCACGACCCAGCGATTTCTCAAGGTCACCTTGCTTGAAGAATTCCTGGTAGATGAGCTCCTGCAAATAACAAATCAGATTGACTGGATTAAAATTTAATGTATTAGCCGAGTTTCCCAGCGTTGTACGGGAGAAAAAGTAGCCACTACAAGAGCTTATGACTCCATCTACCACATCAAGTTTTGGTAGAGCAATGCTAATGGCAATGATGGATACAACTTCATTGCCCGCTAAATCATACTGTACAAAGGAACTTATGAAGACATTCGACGTAGACTCGGAACAATTATATGTAATTACGAACTACGATTGTTCCAAGTTACGTAATCTACGTCAAACGTCCACATAAGTTCCTTCATAAGATCCCCACCCCCGGGGAATTTCCAAACGTGTTAAATGTATGAACCCCCTCTGGGCCCCCAGGCACGCCTACAAACTTTCAACCCCATACACGTGAAACTGACAGAGATATGAGGGAACCAACATGCAGACAGATACAACTGTTTGGAATAGAAATAACTGACAGAGATATGAGGGAACCAACATGCAGACAGATACAACTGTTTGGAATAGAAATAACTGACAGAGATATGAGGGAACCAACATGCAGACAGATACAACTGTTTGGAATAGAAATAACTGACAGAGATATGAGGGAACCAACACGCAGACAGATACAACTGACAGAGATATGAGGGAACCAACACGCAGACAGATACAACTGTTTGGAATAGAAATAACTGAGCAACATCTTGATTAATTTTTATCTGTTCTACACCAACCAGTTGGACATGTTATGCTGTGAACTGTGGATCTATTCTATTTGTCCTCTCTGGTCTCTCTGTGAAGAGAAATTGCCATTCTATTTGTTGTGGATAGGGGCAGAGACATTTTTCTGAGTCATGTAGAACATGCCAGAGAGGTAGGGCATATCAGTCACGTGACCAAACATACGGCAGACTATTCATCCATTCTCTCACTATATACTACAAAATATTTTCACTATTTCATTACAACCATACGAATCACATTACAAATGTGTACATCCTGTTTATGTGATAAGTGTGTGATAATGGTTGATACATCTTTCCAGGTCTATATTATTTGTACCATTCCAAATTCTCCGCTTCCGTCTCTCCGTGGACAGACAGAATAGACCCTCTTTCACATCGACACATTGTCGCTGGCTCTAGGAAGCCATACTTACTGCAATCTTCTTCACTGTGTTCCAGTCCTTTGTTTGATCGGACAGATCGCAAGCGGTGATGAGCAGCGATATGAGCAATTGGTGATGTTCTGGCTTCTTTCTGTCATAGCCATCTACAAGAACGCCCATGCTCATAAACATAAGTATGCTTTATAGCACTACAAGTCCAATAAAAGTATTGCTCTTGGGTGATTTACATGCATATATAATCTTAAAATATGTAAATGCACAGATGAAAGCATGATAAGCATGGTTGAAACAATAGCGTATAAAGAAGTATATTACCACTTTCTTTGTGCGCTTTCTTACTTAATACTAGCTGGTTTTTGATACTGCTAAACTGCGACATCAGCTGACTAATACACTGTAGTGCCACATCATGCACCATTCTGATGCTACACTGATCAAGGGAAACGCAAATGTTGACCTTAAAAACATGAAGATGGATAGTCGCTTCTTAATACAGTTATCTTCTTAATACAGTTGTTATCTTCTTAATAGTTATCTTCGTAATACATTTGTTATCTTCTTAATACAGTTATCTTCTTAATACAGTTATCTTCTTAATACAGTTATCATCTTCTTAATAAAGTTATCTTCTTAATACATGGGTCATCTTCCTGAGAATCAACAGCAACCACCTGCAATAAAACCTGCCGATAAAAACATTCTGCTGGATTTTCTGCATGCTAAATATGTTCTTTCTATTCTGTGGGCAAGACGCTCCTGCAGGACCTTCACCTTGCGATACAGGACGTACCTTCTGTCATCTTCTTGAGGTCATTCATGATATGTAAGTGATGTGCAAGATCTGTGGCGAGGATGATGTAGCTAATGAGGTCAAGGACTTGTTGGTAGTTCTGAAGAGAAGCGGCAACATATTTGTGTATATTATAGATGCGTGCTAAGCACAGTTTTGCTCACTGAAATACAACCACTGCCGGGTTTCTCAGAAAAATGATGAGCAGGCTTTTTATGATGAGTAAGCTACTAAAAGCTTACTCATCATAAAAGCTTGCAAGCACAGACTAGTAATATTGTTGGTGGGTCAAACAGCCGTATGTTTTGAATGAAAATGCAAGCATGACAAATCTCTGGACACCAACATTGTTTATTCGTGGTGGTCTTACGTCAATGTCTATTGCATTTACAACCGATAATTATTTATTACATCACAAGCTGTGTTTATATCAATCCGTGTCATTGACTACAATAAAAGGAATATATACACTTACACCACAACTCAAATTGTAATTCATTTTTTCTAATGCAGACACAAAAGAGGTATCAAATTTAAACGAAAAAAAAAATTTTACTGGCAGGAAGAGTGCCTTTAATTTGCTCCAGAGGGATTAAAAGGATTGAATTAATTGAAAGATATTTTGTGTGTGTGTGTGTGTGTGTGAGTGTGTGCGCGCGCGCACGTTTGCCCACACACGTTCGTTCAAGTGCATGTGCACATGCATTTACATTATGTATGTTACCAGGTATGTGTAGCTCACTGTAATAACATTTACATTATGTATGAAGCCAGGTATGTGTAGCTCACTGTAATAACATTTACATTATGTATGTTACCAGGTATGTGTAGCTCACTGTAATAACATTTACATTATGTATGATACCAGGTATGTGTAGCTCACTGTAATAACATTTACATTATGTATGATAGCAGGTATGTGTAGCTCACTGTAATAACATTTACATTATGTATGATACCAGGTATGTGTAGCTCACTGTAATAACATTTACATTATGTATGATACCAGGTATGTGTAGCTCACTGTAATAACATTTACATTATGTATGATAGCAGGTATGTGTAGCTCACTGTAATAACATTTACATTATGTATGATACCAGGTATGTGTAGCTCACTGTAATAACATTTACATTATGTATGATAGCAGGTATGTGCAGCTCACTGTAATAACATTTACATTATGTATGATACCAGGTATGTGCAGCTCACTGTAATAACATTTACATTATGTACGATAGCAGGTATGTGCAGCTCACTGTAATAACATTTACATTATGTACGATAGCAGGTATGTGCAGCTCACTGTAATAACATTTACATTATGTACGATAGCAGGTATGTGCAGCTCACTGTAATAACATTTACATTATGTACGATAGCAGGTATGTGCAGCTCACTGTAATAACATTTACATTATGTACGATAGCAGGTATGTGCAGCTCACTGTAATAACATTTACATTATGTACGATAGCAGGTATGCGCAGCTCACTGTAATAACATTTACATTATGTACGATAGCAGGTATGCGCAGCTCACTGTAATAACATTTACATTATGTACGATAGCAGGTATGCGCAGCTCACTGTAATAACATTTACATTATGTACGATAGCAGGTATGCGTAGCTCACTGTAATAACATTTACATTATGTACGATAGCAGGTATGCGTAGCTCACTGTAATAACATTTACATTATGTACGATAGCAGGTATGCGTAGCTCACTGTAATAACATTTACATTATGTACGATAGCAGGTATGCGTAGCTCACTGTAATAACATTTACATTATGTACGATAGCAGGTATGCGTAGCTCACTGTAATAACATTTACATTATGTACGATAGCAGGTATGCGTAGCTCACTGTAATAACATTTACATTATGTACGATAGCAGGTATGCGTAGCTCACTGTAATAACATTTACATTATGTACGATAGCAGGTATGCGTAGCTCACTGTAATAACATTTACATTATGTATGATAGCAGGTATGCGTAGCTCACTGTAATAACATTTACATTATGTATGATAGCAGGTATGTGTAGCTCACTGTAATAACATTTACATTATGTATGATAGCAGGTATGTGTAGCTCACTGTAATAACACTTACATTATGTATGATAGCAGGTATGTGTAGCTCACTGTAATAACACTTACATTATGTATGATAGCAGGTATGTGTAGCTCACTGTAATAACATTTACATTATGTATGATAGCAGGTATGTGTAGCTCACTGTAATAACATTTACATTATGTATGATAGCAGGTATGTGTAGCTCACTGTAATAACATTTACATTATGTATGATAGCAGGTATGTGTAGCTCACTGTAATAACATTTACATTATGTATGATAGCAGGTATGTGTAGCTCACTGTAATAACATTTACATTATGTATGATAGCAGGTATGTGTAGCTCACTGTAATAACATTTACATTATGTATGATAGCAGGTATGTGTAGCTCACTGTAATAACATTTACATTATGTATGATAGCAGGTATGTGTAGCTCACTGTAATAACATTTACATTATGTATGATAGCAGGTATGTGTAGCTCACTGTAATAACATTTACATTATGTATGATAGCAGGTATGTGTAGCTCACTGTAATAACATTTACATTATGTATGATAGCAGGTATGTGTAGCTCACTGTAATAACATAACAATTTTCTTGCACACTTACTGCCTTACTCAGCGACTTGAAGATGTTGCAGCCATCAGTGTTGAGGACACACATTGTCTGTGTGAGGTGATGTCTCTGAAGCACAGATATAACTAATGTAGTTTTGGTACATCAAATGATATTTACATTGCATGCGGAGGTGAATGTAATTTTACGGTTGTTTCTGATATACCCATCACATGAACGTCGATAAACTTTGTCCACAGTTATTGGAAGTTGGTCGAGAATACATATTGAACGACAACTTCGATATTCATAAACAAATAACAATGACTTCCGGCTACTTGGACTGGTGCAGCGACTTGAATTTTGGTGTAGATCATTTACAGAAAAACGCGGTATATCAAATAGAATAAGTATTACTATTGAATATATATTATACACAAACGTATTGTAGACATATATTAAGAAACAGGTTTTGTTAATTATTAGTCAGAGGGAGTATTTTAAAGTAAGTTAGTTTCGGATTCTGTCAGGGAATTCAGCGAGCGATAATAGGGTTGTTTACTATTCGAAAATTGAGATAGCATAGTGAATAGTTTACATTGGCTAATATATATATAAGATAAAGTGATCTATTTACTTAAATTACATACATAAGGTAATATCTGACATAGTGGTAGTAAACGTTTTCGGTAAAAAGGAATTAACAGCAGGATTTTAGCGTAAATTAGTACACACTGAATTCGTTGTTTTGTTACACAGTGTTCTCCGTATTCGCTAGGTGGCAGGGTTTTTTTTTTCTCATGCGAGGTTAATAGAAGACACAGTTAGCAAGTATATTAGACTAAAGTGTTCTTTTGATCACAAAAACAGCCTTATTCAAGGCTAACGTTGCAAACTAATTAAAACTAAATTGTATGATGGCGCCGTGCAAACGGCAGTTAAAGGCCACAAGGCACTTAATTTGTGGCAGTTGTAGTAACTGGGTGGACTTCGTCAAGTCTGGGTGCGAGAAGTCCTGGGCTGAGGTCCAGGCAGATAGTTTTAGTTTTGAGTGTAGGGGATGTACGAAGATGAAGGTGGTGGAGGTGGAGTTGGAAGAGCAGAGGCTGCTTGTTGTGGCAATGGTGGAAAGGGAACAGGGGGGTTGTGCCAGTAGTTCCGGTGGGGGAACAGTAGATGATAAAGTGGGGAAAGACACAAGAGATGCTAGGGAGAGCTCACCGCAGCCTGGGAGGAAGCTGAGAGGAGGGAAGGTGACAGGTCGTAGGGAGACAGGACGTAAGGAGACGGGAAGGAAAGGAACGGGAGGGAAGACAACCGGAGCGAAGGAGAGGGGAGTAGGGGAGACAGGAGGGAAGGAGAAGGGAGTGGGGGAGACAGGAGGGAAGGAGAAGGGAGTGGGGGAGACGGGAGGGAAAACAACCGGAGTGAAGGAGAGGGAAGTGGGAGAGACAAGAGCAAAGGAGTGGGAAGTGGGGGAGACAGGAGCGAAGGAGACAGGAGGGAAGGGGTCAGGACAGAATGGGATGGAGGGGATCGAACGGAAGAGTTATTCTGCAGCAGTGATAGAGGGGGTGAGGAAGAGAGCGAGGGTGTTTGTGGGGGATTCGATAGTTAGGAAGACCGACAGAGTCTTAAACAAGGGAGATGATGTGGTGGTCTGCTTGCCTGGAGCCAAAATAGAGGCGATAACTGAGAGGGTAAAAAACATCGTAGGCTCGGGTAAGGGTGGATCTGTTTTAGTACACGTAGGGACAAATAACGTAGAGAGGGAGGGTACAACTGCTATAGTTAGGAAATATAGGCAGTTGGTCAGAACACTAAAACAGACGCGGGTTGAGCAGGTAATACTGTCAGGGATTTTACCTGTAATGGGCAGGAGGGGTCACAAATATCGAAATTGTCGGGGAATGGCAATTAACATGTTAGTCCAGAAGTTATGTAGGGAAGAGGAAGTTGGATTTGTGGATTTATGGGAAGTTTTGTTGGGAGGGCTGATATGTACATGAAGGATGGGCTTCATTTAAGTGGAAAGGGGGCGGCAGTATTCGCGGACAAACTTTCAGCAGCAGTAGATAGTGACTTGGGTACAATGACAAATATTTTTGGAAGTAAACATTCTTTAAACTAGAAGTGCAGGGGGGTTACCTAGAGGTGTCTCAAGCAGAACAAGAGGCCACTAGCACAGATAAACCAATATCAAATCATCCGAAAAACATCTCTGAAAAAGGTTATAGATGCGTATGTTTAAATGCAAGGAGCATAGTAAATAAGAAAAACGAATTAAACATTATGGTAGAAGATATTGACCCTCACATAATTGGTGTAACTGAATCATGGGCCAACATAGATATAACAGATGCTGAATTAGGACTGACAGGATATGTAATGTTTAGGAAAGATCGAATAGGAAGAAGGGGCGGGGGAGTTATTTTATATGTTAAAGAATCTATTCAGGCTTATGAAATAAAACTAGAAAGGGAAGCAGATTGCGATGAAGCTGTTTGGTGCAAAATTGTTTCAGGTAATTCAAAATTAACTATTGGATTAGTTTACCGAAGTCCAAACATAAACGAAGAGGACAACACAAAAATAAAAAACGCTATAAAGGAAGTTAGTAAAGGGGAATGTATCATAATGGGAGATTTTAACCATGGACACATACAATGGAATTCTCTAGAGAGCACAGGGATTGAGGACCAACAATTTCTATTTTTAATCCAGGATAGCTTTCTTACTCAGCACGTACTAGAACCAACCAGGGGAGAAAATGTATTAGATATAGTTTTGTCATCACAAAAAGAATTAGTGGACAATGTAAAAATATTTGAACCATTGGGTAATAGTGACCATAATCAAATACATTTTGACATCAATGTAAAATCAGAAAGTAAAAATAAGAAAACGTACAAGAGAAACTTCCACAAAGGTAACTACAAAGATATGAGAAAATACTTAGCAAAGCTAGATTGGAATAACATGCTGATGAATAAGACCGCAATTGAATGTTTGAATATTCTAAAATATGAAATTGACAGTATCATCGATAAATTTGTTCCCTTCCAAAAACAAGGAAAACGGTGTAGAAAGAAACACTTGTCAAAAGAGGCTATTAGAAAAATAATGCTAAAACAAACTATGTGGAGGGTTTATAGGCGTACCAGAAAGGACGAAGACTATGCAAAATACAAAGAGGCACTTAATGCAGCTACAACTGAAATCAGACAATCTAAAAGAAGCTATGAGCAAAAACTAGCATGTAACATAAAAAATGACAGCAAGAGTTTTTATGCATATGTCAGGAGTAAACAAAACGTACAAGACAAGGTTGGACCTCTAGAAGACAGTGCTGGAAATATAATATCACAGGGGTTTTTAATGGCGGAAGACCTAAATGGTTACTTCAGTTCAGTGTTTACCAAAGAAGATATTAGTTCATTACCAGTTGCTGATGCTAAATTTCAGGGGGCTAAATCTGACTATTTAGGTCCGTTAGTTGTAACTCCAGAATTGGTAGCTAAGAAAATAAAGGCAATGAAAGATAACAAATCACCGGGAGTGGATGGGATTCCTCCAAAATTACTAATGGAAACAGTAGAACAAATCAGTATACCACTTGCAAGAGTATTCAACTTGTCATTAAAAGAGGGAGTTGTTCCGTTTGAATGGAAAGAAGCAAACATCATACCATTATTTAAAAAGGGTTCGAGAAATAAGTCAGAGAATTACAGACCAGTGAGTTTAACGTCAGTGATTTGTAAATTATTAGAAAGGTTAATTAAAGACCATATGGTGGAATTCCTCGTTAAGCATAAATTATTAAATTCATCTCAACATGGTTTCCTTAAAGCGAGGTCATGCTTAACAAATATGTTATGTTTTTTGGAAGAAATCACTAAGTGGATAGACGTGGGATCGCCAGTAGATATTATCTACTTAGATTTTCAGAAAGCTTTTGACAAAGTGCCACATCAAAGATTACTACTTAAATTAAAAGCCCATGTTATCGGGGACAGCATAACTGACTGGATAGAACAATGGCTGACTGACAGAAGACAACGAGTTGTAGTAGATGGAGAAGTTTCAAATTGGAAATCGGTTTTGAGTGGGGTACCTCAAGGATCAGTATTAGGACCTATATTATTCTTAATTTATATCAATGACTTGGACGACAGTATAACAAGTAACGTACTGAAATTTGCGGATGACACAAAACTGTTTAGAAAGGTTAATACTGATGGTGATAAACAACATTTACAAAACGATCTAGACAGATTAGTGAAATGGTCTGAGAAATGGCAGATGTTGTTCAATTTTGGGAAATGTAAATGCTTACATACAGGACATGGGAACTTGAATGTAAACTATAAAATGGGAGATACTGTTCTGGGTACTACTGTAAAAGAAAAGGACTTAGGAGTTACAATAAGCGCTGATATGAAAGTTTCAGAGCAGTGTGGTATTGCAGCTTCAAAGGGTAATCAAATTCTTGGATTGATTAGAAGAAACATAACATACAAGGGAAAAAAGTTAATTATACCTCTTTATAAAGCAATAGTTAGACCTCATTTAGAATACTGTATACAAGCATGGAGACCATATCGTAAGAAAGATATAGATACGCTTGAACGCATACAAAGGAGAGCAACTAAAATGTTTCCAGAACTGAGAGACCTTAGTTATGAAGAACGCCTGAAAGAATGTGGTTTAACAACTCTAGAGACAAGGAGGTTAAGAGGAGATCAGACTGAAGTTTTTAAGATATTGAATGGGTATGAAAATATTGATAGAAATATGTTTTTCTCACTCAAGAAGGATAGCAGAACTAGAGGACATGAGGTAAAATTAGTAAAGGATCAATGTAGATTGGACATCAGGAAGCACTCGTTCTCACAGAGGACAATAAATGAATGGAACAAATTGTCTACAGATTGTGTAACTGCTAGCAGCGTGAATATGTTTAAAAACAAGGTTGACACATATCTCAGGAGGGCGGGTTATAAGTAGATGAACATTGTTGGACTCTCGATAAGCCAATGGCTTCCTTGTCCACTTGCCATCTGGGCCTTTGGCTTGGATGGCAAATCTTGTTAAATCTTGTTAAATGAAATGATATTTTAAAACACTGTGGTTCATTAATACACATTTTGATGGTCAAAATGTAAAAAAATATATATTTCAAGCAACATAACATGACTCTACAAGAAAAATCAGACAAGAGAAATCTGCATAATTTCAACAGAACTCGTCATAGTTTTATGGGTAATGTAAACAACGATCAACTTCAGCCAACTTTTGTGTGCAGGTGGCAGCACTAGCAGCAATCTCGATATGACCTACCTCGAGGACAGAGCCGGCCGAACTGTACAATGCAGCGAGGACAGAATCCTGAAATATACATGACTTTGTTTTTTATCAGATAATGAAATGGTTATTTAGATTTGATGTTTGTTCAACCGTCTTCCTCAATTCAGTTAGTCCATCTGAATCAGTTGATGTTGAAATATGTAATGTGAGAATAGTTTAACTAAGTAATATGTGTTGCCAGAGTTCACACATTTGTTAATATCATCAAAAGAATAGACTTTGGTAAACTTTTGTTGACTTGAGAAACTATGAATATTATTATGTCTTAGCATGTAGAACCGCTATTCTTGCCAAATTTTTACCAGATCCAGTCAAATTTATTTAATAGTTTATCAGATGATGTAACTGAAACTAAATAAAAAAATGTACAAATGCGCTAGCAAGTTGTAGTGGATACTAGGTAGGTTAAACTTTTCACAATATGAGTCTGAAAGAAGATGAGTAAACAAATCTAATTGAGGAGGAACCTTTAAAGATGTAAAGATTTTGGCTACACATATAATTTTAACTGTGAAATACCGTAGTTTGTGTAATACACAAACCAACATATTGAATTAATGTTAAGTTAATCATACATTTAAATGCATACAATAATAGGAGGCTACTACACTGCTTGGCTGAGTTTATGTGACACAAATACTCACAGAGGCAATCTGGAAGGAGTTGGTTGTGCCACGGTGGTCTATGTCATGACAGAGGCAGGAAACAAACAGGGCTAACAGCTCTATATCACTGCAACCGACAGACAACATCTATGTCATGACAGAGGCAGGAAACAAACAGGGCTAACAGTTCTATATCACTGCAACCGACAGACAACATCTCAGTGCAACACAAGGCTAGCTCTGTCAATCAAACAGTCAGTTCTATCTCAATATAACACATTAGTTCTATCTCGGCATGACAGAGTGTCAGCTCTATCTCGATATAACACATCAATAGTGCTATCTCAGCATGAGAGTGTCAGCTCTATCTTGGTATGACAGTGTCAGCTTTATCTTGGTATAACAGTGTCAGCTTTATCTTGGTATGAGTGTCAGCTTTATCATAGTATAACATTGTCAGCTTTATCTTGGTATGACAGTGTCCAGTGATGTTTCTAAAACATTTTTTAAATGGGCCAACTCCCCCACTAGCCTTCCAAAAATGGACTAATAAACAAATGTGAGCCACTTGAAACTGTTAAAAAAGGGCCAATAATGTAACATTTTAACCCTAAAACAAGACATATTAACTATTTTGTCTTAGACATTAATACCAAGGGACGCATAGAAAGTGTTATCAGACAATGGAATGCTTACATCCACTTGTGAAAGCATTGTCTTTTTTGATGAACTTGTAAAATATATATTTGGCATTTCATCCCATTGTCAGTTTTCACAAGCCAGGCCCATATGGCCTTCCACTTTTCTTGGAACGAATGGTCAATTTGCGCCTTCTTTGCGGGCGCATTCGCCGGCGCTTCTAAGACATCATCGCTTGATTCCTCTTCTTTGATATCGTGTTTGGCTTGTGTTTTGCCTTTTAAAAAAGCCTCCTGCCATTTTTCTTTTCGCCATGATTCTTTCCTCATGTGGCGAGCTCAGAAAGTTCCCAAGCATCGAATGATTTTTTTTGGCTTGCATAGCGACTCTCCCTCCAAATAAACCAATCAAATAAGTCGTTATTTCGAGATCTGCGATGTAGCCTCGATTATCCTTGATGTACGCCAACATTTCTCACCTAGTCCACGGAGGCTACCGATAGTCGGCTAAGCAAATCGCAACTCGTTCATCTTTTGATGAAGAAACCAATTTATATGCAATAAATTAATTATGTAGTAAGCGAACGAAAATGTGCCAAAATGTTAAAGGGTTGGTATCCTTTGGCACACCGTTGCTTCAATTTTGCGCCAGGATTGTTAAGTGCAGGATTCCCAACATTACGTGTCGTAGAAACATCATTGACAGTGACATGAGAGTGCCAGCTCTATCTTGGCAAGACAGTGTCAGCTCTATCTTGACTTGACAGTGTCAGCTCTATCTCGGCATGACAGTGTCAGCCCTATCTTGGCATGATAGACTCAGGTCTATGTTGGCATGACAGCATCAGCTCTATCTCGGCATGACGGGGTCAGTCTAGTATCTCGGTATGTAATTAAAGGGAATGTACACGACTGTCATTGGTTAACCAGGTAAATATTTTTACAGGACATCGTAAAACTGAATTTAATAATTTCAATAAAATCATGTTACAATCGGAATCTATCACCTCTTAATATTTTAGAAAATACATGATTTAGCAATGAATTAGAATAGGCTAATTTTAGAATAGATACCGCTGTACTGCATTAATAGACAGACCAATACAGCCTCACCTTTGAAGGTGAAATATAACATCTTTCACTGGATGATTTACTGCTACGTCAAATTGCCAATTTACACAACTTCTGATGGTAAGAACAAAACACAAAGTATAATATTGTCAGTTTATCTGTACTTTGAGATCAAACAATTCAGAGAATTTGGGCATTTTAATTATACGAAACCCCCCAACTAGCAGCGTATCAGTCAACGAATGAAAATTCTTTTAGACAGCGTCTCCCTGAGTTACGCCCATCTCCTACCCCCCCTCTCCTACCCCCCTCTGGTACTTACTCGAGATAGTTGGGCAAGTTCAAGTTCTTGTACATGACATAACAGAAGTGACAGACGGCAAAGGCGTGGCGCCAGTTGTGGTAGGGTGGGTCTCGGTACCCCTTCCGTACCATTAGGATGAACCTGACAACATGCACAGCATAATCAGTAAGCCCATGGGGCAAATACCCCGCTTCAGAAAAAAAATTAATTAGTTACGATGATTTAATTATGATGCTAACTGCATGTACTTACTGCATGTGACACCCATAAACAAGCTTTGGCATTTCTTAACCATGACATCTTTTCTACAATAGACTTGTCAAAACAAAATATTTATGTAGAGCATGTATTTATATCAATATGAAGAACTGTCTGTCAAAACATAGTACAGAACAATGCAGCTTAGTACAAGGAATCTGACACATTTAAGTAGCAAGTATGGTAACAGGACATAAAAAATGCCCATCTTCTTATTCAAGCAATTCATCGGGACACAAGAATTATCAGTTAAAGAGAAAATTATGTCAGTATTGCATTAATTAAATTCATACACATTGGTAATCCACGATAGCCGCATGTTTATCTTTCGCGGAGTAATGAATTAAAATAAAATATAACGAAGAACAAAAAAAAATTTCTCTGGTGCTTAAATTATGTAAAACTGTTGAAATAAATGGAAAGTTCAATATAGTTTAATATCATTAAAATTATTACTGAGATTATGAAACAATATTTCATAATCCAGCAACTGGTGTTCAATATTTAGCTACAATTTGAACCAAATTGCAAACCAATTTACCTGCACAAAAATGTTTTGTTGATTCTGAACTTTGTTATGAAGCCCATGTCCTCAAACATTGTGAGGACTGCCTACAACCAGAAGAAACAACGAACATAGTGAAATAACTCTCTGGCATGGAACTTCATCAACTACGATACATTCACATTGATCATTCTGACATGACACTTCATGAGCAACGATGCATTCACATTTATTATTCTGACATGACACTTCATGAACAATGATGCATTCACATTGATCATTCTACCATGGTGCTTCCATGGTAGAATGATCAATGTGATATCGATACATTCACACTGATCGTTCTGCCATGGCACTTCATCAACTACGATGCATTCGTACTTCATCATCATACTTCATGCCATGGTACTTCATCATCAACAATACATTCACACTGATCATTCTGCCATGGCACTTCATTAACTATGATGCATTCGCATTGATTACTCTGGCATGGCACTTCATCAACTATGATGCATTCGCACTGATCATTCTGGAATGGCTCTTCATCATCTATTGAATCACAGACAGACACAGATTAACAATGTAAAAGAATACCAAAATAACATGGCAAATTTAAGATTATAATGCAAGCCTACCTCTCTTGGCTAAGATTCAACATGGATGATGTAATACTTCAGTAGGCCTACTCTGTATTTAGCACATCCAGTAAAATTTTCTCAGATCATTGTTTTGAACAAGATTTTCCATGAGTGTACCCCCAGAACATTACCGTCATATTATTCATTTGTAAGTTACTAATTGAGTTACTAATTAGTAAGTTTCACGAGAATATGGGCTCTGACACAGAATATGGGCTCCGACACAGAATAAGGGCTCCGACACAGAATAAGGGCTCCGACACAGAATAAGGCCTCCGACACAGAATAAGGGCTCCGACACAGAATCGTCTGCTTACCAGAGGTGTGTCTTCGTATGCTATCAAACGAGGCGTGAAGCTGATCTGGGAAAAATTTTCATTAAAGAAAGTGGGCGGGGGGATGGGCGTGGCGGCCAGCTGTGTCACATCCTCTGTCATCACCTGTCAATCATAGAATTACACCTGTCAATCACTACCAACCAGACATCATCAGTCGATCAGTAAACCGTCTTCAGAAATCTCCTGGGTTTACACTGCAACGAGGCAAATGTTACGTCACTAGATATTGATATCCTATGCTACCTCACTTCATAAGTGGATTAGGTCTATTGCAAGCAATGCCACCATGACATATCATACCAATGTCACTGTTTATATGGAGCGATCATGCTGCAATCTGGTCGCATGCAGGAAGATATCACTAATATCATGTAATACGCAGATATTGTGGTCTTTTTGTGGATTGTTGAAGCATGATTGTTGAACATGAGTTTGTTAGACGGTTTGTAACAATGAGTCGCTGTGGCTAGTTGACACCTACCTGCATGTGATAGATCATGAGCTCGTTAGACAGTTTGCTGCGTTGCTGGGCATCCTCTACCGTATTGTATAACAAACTCTGAAAGTTCACAGGAAAAGGCACTTTACATATGAGCATGCTAATTTGATATGTTTTATACATCACAGTACAATCACATCAACTACACTTACATGACATGTTATACAGCACAGTACAATCACATCAACTACACTGACATGACACGTCATACTGCACAGTACAATCACATCAACTACACTGACATGACACGTCATACTGCACAGTACAATCACATCAACTACACTGACATGACACGTCATACTGCACAGTACAATCACATCAACTACACTGACATGACACGTCATACTGCACAGTACAATCACATCAACTACACTGACATGACACGTCATACTGCACAGTACAATCACATCAACTACACTGACATGACACGTCATACAGCACAGTACAATCACATCAACTACACTGACGTGACACATCATACAGCACAGTACAATCACATCAACTACATTGACGTGACACGTCATACTGCACAGTACAATCACATCAACTACACTGACGTGACATGTCATACAGCACAGTACAATCACATCAACTACACTGACGTGACATGTCATACAGCACAGTGAAATCACATCAACTACACAGACGTGACATGTCATACAGCACAGTACAATCACATCAACTACACTGACGTGACATGTCATACATCACAGTACAATCACATCAACTACACTGACGTGACATGTCATACAGCACAGTACAATCACATCAACTACACTGACGTGACATGTCATGCAGCACAGTACAATCACATCAACTACACTGACGTGACATCTCATACAGCACAGTATAATCACATCAACTACACTGACTTGACATGTCATACAGTACAGTACAATCACATCAACTACACTGACGTGACATGTCATACAGCACAGTACAATCACATCAACTACACTGACGTGACATGTCATACAGCACAGCACAGCACAATGACATCAACTACGTTGACATGACATGTCATACAGTACAGTTCACTAGCACTAATTTCTCCAACGTTATACTGCCAACACCTTCTTTGAACTCATTTTGTAGTTCTCATTTACATTTTGTTCCTAGAGTTGAAACCAGTATGGGAACTAAAGCTTTCTTGGTTCCCACACCGACTCTTTGGAATTTGCTCCCTCTTGGTGTTAGGTCAGTAGGAAACATTATACAATCTTATACAATCTTACACAATCTTATACAATCTTGCCATCATTTTAAGCCTCATCTTTTTAACCATGTTTATCCTGCTTAGCTCCCTGGCGTATCCATCCCTCTGTTGACAACTTAGCTCCCTGGCGTATCCATCCCTCTGTTGACAACTTAGCTCCCTGGCGTATCCATCCCTCTGTTGACAACTTAGCTCCCTGGCGTATCCATCCCTCTGTTGACAACTTAGCTCCCTGGCGTATCCATCCCTCTGTTGACAACTTAGCTCCCTGGCGTATCCATCCCTCTGTTGACAACTTAGCTCCCTGGCGTATCCATCCCTCTGTTGACAACTTAGCTCCCTGGCGTATCCATCCCTCTGTTGACAACTTAGCTCCCTGGCGTATCCATCCCTCTGTTGACAACTTAATATTGCTAACCAGTGTTGAGCGTGACTAACCCTTTTGTTTAGATGCACCTCTGAGGGGGGAGGGGGGGTTTCTGAGGAATTAGGAACAGAAGAAATGTTCTTATTATTATTTTGTGTATCAGATTCTACTAACTGGTGGACATGATTCCAATAAGCACACATTTTAAGCCGGCAGGAATAAGGAATGTTCATGTCTCAACTATTCTGATTCTCTTATCTGCAATTCTGATAGTCTTGGTTTCAGGGCTAAGCACCTAAGAGACAATAACTAACCACTAAAATCAAGAATATCACTCCATTGGTTTACTCAGAATGTGTTCTAAAAGTGGGCGGTTCAGGACATTTCTCCGGTTGACTGAGGGCTGACTGATAAAGGGCATCCGTAGTTCTATGAAAATCGGGTAACCTAGACTACGTGCGTCTTATCAATGTTGCTGGGGCGGATAACGTGTCAGTCGACTTTCTTTTTTAGTTTGGATGCAAATAGCATGGCCACAGGAATACGTGTATACAAATATATTTTCATTTGGCAAGCAAATTTTGCTAGATTTCGGCACTAATTAAGTAGGGTTATCTAACAGTATGGTGCGGTAGATGAAATTAAGATGCTGTGTTCAACAAGGTTTTCCTAGTAGATGGCTAGCAGTGTTTTTTTTGTAGTTGCAAATGGTTATGTTTTAGTAACTTGTGTAGGTGAATTGTGTCCACTGGTCACTGTGCTCACATTGACTATGCTGATACAGCAGTAGACAGAGAAGGTCTTGGCAATGTCCTCATCAGACTTGGTGAAGGCCGACCCCATGATCTTGTTGCACAACTGAGCGACTCCGATGACCACGCCATGTCGGTCCTTGATTGGGAAACACAGAATGTTCCTGTCAAAAAATCACACAATAATCTATAAATTTTATAATAGAATTTTGCACGGTACGATAATAATGGTAACAGTGACATCTTATATAGCTCTGGCATGCACCTAGAGACAGTGGGTCGTGTCACTTTGCACCATTATCTGAGCTAGTTTTGGCAGCTGCTAATTCAGCATCCAGAATACATACATTTGGTGCAGTGTATGATAAGAGTTTGAGTCCATGACAAGCTACACATTTACCCCCTGTGGGGTCTTTCACTTCACCAGATAGGAGGGACAAACTGCTTTTACTGTGTCTCATCTAAATTAGACAGGCAAATTAGGGTGAATGAAACTGCCCTTACTATAATAGAGGTGGTCGCTGATTTAACATGTGAAACTTTTGTGAAGGGAGGAGTCGACTGTGGTCGTTAATGACAGGTGGTCACTTAATGCAGGTGATCACTTGAGCAGATTTGACTGTACTGATAATAAACAAATACGTGATCATCAGAATGTGTTAATTGCCATATTGCTGCCAGAAAAAAACACTTCTACCCATAGAAATAACCTCATATTTTAACACTACTACCTTTCAAAACATTTTATGAGATGACTTGCCTCGTTTTAAAACCTGTCAGTTCATCTATTTTCCGGTAGAACAGTGGATGTGCATATGCATCCTCGATGTTCAACACCTCACCTGTGAACCAAACAATATTTGTTTATCCGATCAATTCTGTAGTTGTATTATATTCCTAGTGAACACTGTGGTATATTCTTTTCCATACATTCTCCAATCGTGCAGTCAATAAAACTTATAACTAGCAGCTTTAAAAACATTAATTTATTTTTCTATTATATTATTATCATTATTTTTTAAATTAATACAACAGGTAATACGTATAAGCAAGCAAGTCTTTATTTTAGACAGTTTATATTTTGCATTTAAGCATTTTAATTACAGCACTTTCTGTTTTTTATACATACAAATGAATAAACATTAAACAGCGCATACCAGTAGTTGCGACATGGCCAGCGATCCCTTGGTTACCAGGAATCCGCACCTCAGTTGACTGAAAGATGACAAATGTTAACCCAGTCTATACAGACCAGCATTACGCCTAGCACCTCGACCTCAGCAGTTTGTCGGAATGGTTACAATGTCATACCCAAAAATTTATGGGAAAGTTTCACGTAGATCACGTAACTTGGAACAAACATAGAAAACATGTGTAGTATTTCTAACAACTGTACAAAAGTACAAACTCTTATTGTTCCGAGTTATGTAACGTACGTCAAACATCCACATAAGTTCTAAACTAATTAAGGAGGATAAGCGAGGACTTCACTTGAATGTTATGTATTATATTTCCTGCAGACTTAATGGTAACAAGGAGTGAGTTCCACAGAGTTGGCGCAGCCCTAGTTCTGATGTTTATTTTAATTCTGGGAACAATAAGTAGACCGAAAGCTGAATGAGCAGCGGATGTAAATATGTTGGATGCTTAGATGAAAATACATTGTTTTAATCAAACAATCGTATTAATGGGCTTATTCCCAATATTTTACCATATATGCTCATAAAACATTGATACACAGATTAAAGTTATATATTAAATCCTTAACCTCATTATCTTAACTAAATACGTTGATAAAACAGGCGTAATACATTATTATGTTGTTTAGACATTTCACAAGAGCTTCAAATGTATAAAAAAAACATGATTGTTAGATATTATATCAGAACACTAATGCCAAAATTTTCTGAAAATTCTTAACTCTAACATGGAATGACAATTACTAAATAAAGATGCTCAGCTAACTTTAAAGTATTATATTTTATCTTAAAAGTCACCTTTACTGGCTTTGCAGGTTTCCTATACACTGGAGGGAGGGAGGGCGAGATCGAGAGCGAGACCATTATAAATGGATGCCTGTCATTTTCTGTTAAAAACGTCCTCTCCAGAACATATATGTTAACAGTAGCATATTAGGCAGATTGTCCTCAACAAATAATTATATGATGCATCTTCATGAAATTTAGCCTTTCACGATTTTAACAGATTGCCATCAAAGGCACAGGCCCAGATGGCAAGTGGAAAAGGAAGCCATTGGCTTATTGAGTAAACATTTTTTTTCCATCTAATTTTTTCATCTATGCGTAACTGGCCCTCCTGATAAATGTGTCAACGTTATTTTTAAACATATTCACGCTGCTGGCAGTTACACAGTCTGTAGATAATCCTTTACTAATGTTACCTCATATCCTCTAGTTCTACTATCTTTCTTGAGTGAGAAAACATATTTCTATAAATAATTTTATACCCATTCAATATCTCAGAAATTTCAATTTGATAAATGATCAGACTAAATTAATATTCCACGACGACTTGTTTGAATACAGCGGGAAGATGCATTTTGGCAAAAGTGTACCCTTTACGTTCAAGCGCACTTAACCATCGTGTTTGGTGGAAGAAAGTGAGATACCTCATTGCTAGCCTTTGAATCTCCATCAAACACCTTCGCTACCAGCTCGTTGGTTTCATTCTCCACCAGGAACACAGAACATCTGAAAGCAAACATACAGAGGGTATGAAGGATCACGGCTACTACTAATTAGACAATTTCTATTGCATCTAAATCCATAGAAACTCGAGCTCAGAGGTGCACCGAAAAAAATAAAAGGGTTAGGCAGTCTCAAAATTTATATAGACTGTTAAGTCATCAAGAGATGAATGAATATAAGGAGCTGAACGAAAGCACAGATATAAAGAATTGTCTTCAAATGACATCAAAGCTGTATTATGTTCCAACTGACCTAACATTAATTAAGAGGGAGTGAAATCCACAGAGTTGGTGCGACAACTAAGAAAACCCTAGTTCCATCCTACCTGTTAGTTATTATTTGTGTAACAGCATGTCATACTCAAAGGAGACATCAAAGAGTGTTGGCAAAGGTACTGCAAGAATCTGTACAGGGAATATCCCACACTCATAGGTCAAACAGACTGAGAAATAACAGACAGCGACATGGAACCAAGTGGCTAAAATACCGGGGTCATCGAGAAGCAGAATCACTGGATGAGAATAACAGATCTTAACAATATTTTAACAAGACTTCCACCTAACAAAAGATTCCAAAACAACAACGGTTGTTCAGTAACCTGCAAGTTTTTATTCGGGAACCTGAATACACTGTAAATTACCATCAGCGACACACCACATGGACTAAGATTTTGTGATGCACTTACACTAAATGTGCCAAGGACGAAGTAAAAGACACTGGGAGACCGTGCTTTCAAAGACTCTGCACCAAAATTGTGGAATGCGCTACCCAAAGATTTATGAAGTGTTAACAATGTTAAAGTTTTTAAGAGCAAGCTAGACTCACTATTTTAATTTAGCATTCGAATAATTTATTATATATATATAGTTTCATTCTTTTTATTTGTTTTATCCTATCGTACTCTATTTAACCTGTTATCTTTTTTATATCTGTAGCACAATATGACATAATTGTCTGGGTTTTATATTTTATTCCATCATGATAATTGTTTATGTAATATTTCTATTTTATTATTTATAGCACCATATGATATAATTGTTTAGATTTTATATATGTATATTATTTATATAATTGTTTATAAGTAATATTATTATTTTATTATTATTTTTTATCATTAACATATACAGCACCAACGAATATCGTTGTATAGATTTGGTGCCATATAAATGAATAAACATTAAACATTAAAAAAACTTTTTTATGTTTCCATTTACACATACCATTTCCAGGAACCAACTGGCTGGATAACACAAACTTAACCGGTTTGTTTAACTAAAAAATTCAAATGTCAGACACACTAAATTAGACAATTAAAGTCTCTGTGATTGCTTTTACGTCACAGCTACATTGTCTGTTCTTTAGTCAATTACTGGAGATCAGTCAAATCATAGAGCAACAGAAATATCACGAAACATGACATGACGATAGATATAGCATGAATAATAGGGTGTTTCACCAATCCATACACTTTGCTAATCCACCTAAACCCTTGGTATCCAAAGTATGCAGATAAACAAGACATGTTCTATTTTTTATGCATATTAACATTACTACAATTGACATATTTAGCAAGCAATGTGTTTCTGGCTGGGTATCTATGGGTCTTACCTCTCAGCGCCTGTCAAGATCTTAGCCTCTTGCATGATCTCTTGAAGCAATGTCGTTAGGTTGTCTGGAAAATAACACCTGTCAGACTGACATCTGTTCCAAAATAAAAATAGACTCTTGACTTTAAACAATGATAAATAAAACTGTGAAATGTACTGGCCATGTACACAGAATTTTTAATAATGGTTTTGCACATCTTATATTACTAAATGAATGCTTTATTTATCTTGGAAAATGGCTACCACCGTTGATGCTGTAAAATGTATCATTTAAAAGAAACCACATCGTTAGCTTTGATTTGCAAAATAGTTTATTGTATTTGTTGCTATTTAAAACCTGAGTTAAAACACATCGTAAATATCAATGAAGAGTGTAGGCAACCAGGAAGATACGAGGCGCAGCAGAACAGCTAGTGTCTTCGGACGACTTACCTATGTGTGTGAACAGGTTTCTCGCGATGGTCAGCAGTGCCTATAGCAGAAACACCATGGGATGATATTGTATGATATTTAAACTGTATGACAAATCATGGTTTTATCATACATATGTAAGAAGGTGTGGCATGATGTCATTTGAACAATTGTATTTTTAATGACTTATCATTCTTAAACAATTTGACAGCAAATTACAACACTGGATATCTTAAACCAGTGGCGCACAAGGCCCAAACAAAATTTTTTTGTCATAGTGCAAAAAATTAAAGGCTACTAATCCACCATACGCAGATAATCATGGTGAAAATTGCTGTTCCTTTTATGGTACCACTTTTGTTTGTTGCTTCTGACCCTGCAATGTAGTAGTAGTTGAGAATGTATTGTGCGCTGGAAACAAAAGGCTGGTGTACACAAGCAAATAACTATCTAGCTGGTCACCTGACACAGTGTCACACGATATTACGGGGCAGAAATCAGCATGGAAAAACACCGCCACGAGACAGATTAGAAAGGCCAATTTGTCACTACGATTGTGTCGCTGGAAACGGGAATGGTCTCAATTTGGTCGACAGCCAGCAGCAGGTGCACCTATCGTGACATCCCATTAACCCTAGGAGTGACCAATGATAAATGTCCATGGTGCACACAAATTGGAGTTATTCATAAGGGTGCTTTTAAACAATCATAACATTGCTAATAATTACCACACAAATGTGATTGAGTGATCATTTTGTTGCTAAAGACTCTTTACTTTAATAAAATGATAAAAACAACAGCACGTAATCTTATCCTGGGGATATTATTTTTAATTTCACCAAAAAAAGAAAGCCAAAATATAAATTTTCACCCTGCTACCAGATAATTACTGAGTGGCTGTATGTTCCTATGTCCATTTAGAAAAATGTAGCCAAACATATTAGCTACAAAATAAAAAAAATTAATCAAATATGTTGAAAACTTTATTTTTGTGACTTTTTCCAACACCTGACTAAGCCGATTCAGACAGGCCCATCAGTCCTGCGTCATTTACAGTGGCAGTGCGGGCTTTTGAAGCCGGCAGAAATTGCAATGGCAACTTGCTGATATTTACCTCAAAAAAGCCACAACATCGTTCTAATTGTCTGAACTAGTATAATGACGTGATTCACTAATGCTGCCATTCAATTTGCTGAAATTTGACTGACGTGGAAACTTGAAATAATCCAGCATAACGTGAACTGACACAGAATGAAGTGAGAAAACAAAATGGCGGATTAGTAAATAAAAATCTCAGACAGCCCAGACAACACGTTTGTAACGATGATGCTCATTCGCTGCATATAACCTGCTTGCTCATTAAAGTGTATTTGAATAGGCCAATCAGAGCTTTCCATAGATATAACGTGTTACATATTTAGATACTATGAATGGAAACATAAATTTATTCTGCGGAGTGTAGTAAAAGCAGCCAAATATGGGCACCAACTATATGGCATGTTTTGTAGGCTAGATGGTCATTAGCTATCTTTGACTATGTTCATGAATAAATATGAATCAGAACGAAGAGTGATTCAGCTTTCCAATGATACCATTTGTTCTTGTGTCAGGTACTGGTGATGGAAATGAAAATTGCTCCTACAAAGTGATACCAAAATCAGCCCAAAATTGGCCTTAACGCTTTTCGGACTGATCGTGCGGGCTGAATTCGTCCCAGTGGTCACTCCCAGGGTTAAAGATCAAGTCGGGAGTGGCAGGAGTCAATATTTAGGTCACCATGTCTAGACATAATTTACACATCATCTTGCAACGTGGTGTCACCTGACCAATTGGGGCACAAATCGCTGTGTAGACCCAACCTTTAGATAAACAGAGACTTGCCTGGGTCTGTGTCTGTTGGTGCACTGCCCTAGCAAGCGCCAAGGCACTGTGTAAGACGGACGACGTGTACTGGAAGCAGTAGTTGATGATATCAATGTCCTCTTTTGTGAAGCTACAACACCAACCAGTGGAGAACGTCATCCTTTGAAGCTAGGTAACTTTAAAGGTAGTCCATGGGGCTGTTCAAAACACTCTACACCCCACCCCACCCCACCCCACCCCACCCCATGCAGACCTGTTTATTCAGAAGTGAAATCTAACCAAGAAATCAGTGCCTCTGGGTAATCAAAACATCTGCCTAAAAATATTAAAACAATAAATTAAAGCTATTTTATTATTTTAAATATGTAATCAATCAACTTTTTGACTATCATGCCTCCTTTAAACTAACCAATTTAGTCCATCAGAAAAGTTACACCAAGTGTTTCCTTGATGGTATACAAATTGGTTGTGCTTCTTTGACAATTTTTAGTTTTCTGGGAATTCCGTATAAAACTTGGATACGACTGTATATCCCCAAAAACGTCAAACATCCATATAAAATTCGGGTAATTTTTTTGCATTGACAGAGGTAGACTTACCCTTTGCAGGTCTTCTTGTTCACCATGCACATGATGGCGACCACCTGTTCTTTGTTGGGGGCTACCAGTGGCACACAAAGCAGCGATTTGATATTGACACCCAGGTACCTCTCTAGTTCTTGCTTCTCTTTCTACAAAGTATCACGCAAGTCTTAACATTTAACAAGACTGTCATCCACTGCAAAAAAACACAGATGGCAAGTGGACGAGGAAGCTATTGGCTTATCACCAATTATCCACCTATGTGTAACCAGTCCTTCATATATATATTTGTCAATCTTGAGACACTCTAAGGCAGTTGTCGTCCTTTTTTCTTATACTGTAACAACGTGTGGCAATAAATTATTTGTCTTGCATGAAACAATGAATTTTTTTTTACCCATATCAAATTTGGTACTTAGAAAAAACATAAGCATTTTACAAAAAGGGTGGTCATTTCTATTTGAGCTCTTGCATTGTGTAATATATTTATTATTAAGTTTCTGATTTAGTTTGAATCTCGCAGTCATGACAACCAGCTTGTGTGAACTACGGACTCTTACGGCCCTTTAAACCTTCTCTTCAATTGTTCAATGTAATTCTTGTCATTCTGTTTTTGTTTTCACGATCTGACGCAGCTGCCCGAGCCGTATGTCAACCGGGGAGACAGGTCCTGGGCCTCTGTAATATTCTTGGAGACATCCATTGCATAATACTGGGGCATGGCTAGGTTTGTAGGCTCCTCATCATCCACGGGTAGGATGTGAAAGAGGCTTCATTGGTTATTGGTCAGCAACGACATTATTCATATAACTTTGCGTTGTATATCCGCACCCTGTGGCCAGCAAATCCTGACGAGTGAACGAATCCGCTTGTGATGGGAGGCATCCAGTCTGTTCATTTGGGATTTTGTCAAGCCCCATGTACTTGCGTTATGGAGTAAAACTATGTTAGAGATATATGTCGACTGTGGGACATACCTGAGAGATGTCTGCGAGCTGCAGCGGTTGATTGGAGATGAGCGGCCTGCTGTAGCAGCTCTGAATGTCTCCAGCCTGAACATACAACACCTCAGTGAAACACAATGCAACTAACACACTTACAGCATGGGCATCTGCAATTTTTTACTGGCAAAGTAATTATTGTTGGTCCTTAAAAGTTGAATATCGAAGAGGTTTATTTGTATTGTTCAAACCTGTGTCAGGGCCACAGCATATAATAAACACATAGCAGCAGCAGCTCACCGGAAACCTCCAGTTGGGCATCAAGATGTTATTTCCCATAACCTGCGAACAATGCAATAGAAAACATCATTAGATCGGGTACCATGTGAACATGTGACTAGCTTTATGCTATAATATTCAGAGTCAGACAACTTTTATAATTTTTTTGGCTAATTTTGACTGGGGCCTGCAAAAAATTATTTAACAGTTTGTTGTATGATTTCACCAAAGTTAAATAACAAATTTGTACAAACAAGCTAGCATATCATAGTAAATTCTAGATCAATTCAATCTCTCATTAAGACTCTAAAATGATCCAAGTAAAAAAGTCAAATTAAGGAAGCAGCATTAATATTGCAATGCACAGTGACCAAACTGGGTGACTAGGAATATAGTCACAATGAGTGCGGGCGTGCGTCCACATGCAGTTAAGTCTTAAGATGCTCCGTACTATTCTTTCCTTCTTTACTTGGCATGGTCACTCCTAATACACTCAACTGTGTACAGATTATTCACCTGACAAAACATCTCATTGGTGTCATGGTCAACAAGTAGGATGAATCCTGCACTCGCTTTAGTCACTTCTGTAATCTGCAACGGCACAACCAACATTTCTCAAAACAACGAATTCTAGACATGATGGTTCAGTGTAACAAGATTGCCATCCAAAGTTAAACCGCCATGGCAAGTGGACAAGGAAGCCACAGGCTTAACAAGAGTCTAAAGATTATTCATCTATGCATAACCTGCATGTCCGAGTTATTATTACTGTTTCAACAATATTGTGCACATCAAGTGCAGTAATCTTTCATCAATGGTAGCTAACAAATTTAGCTTGTTATATCAATATATGTTGTATTCCATGTTATTTTTCAAATCATACATGTAGATGAACAAAATGAATATCATCCACATACACAATATTTAACATCCGTGACACTACATGTTTATCTGCTGAAAACAGTAAAAAACCTCAATTTTGTGTGTGTGTGTGTGTGTGTGTGTGTGTGTGCGCGCGCGCACTAAAAATACAAGATATTTGGAAAAAATAATGTTTTTTTTATTTCTGAATAATTGTTAATGCATTTTCAAAGACCAGGCTATAATCAAAGACTTCCAGTGTCTGGGTTCATCCACCAAATCACTACAATATATTTGTTTTTTCCTGCTCACACAGAAGAATTGAAGACCCGTACTTACATATCTTAACAGCTTCAGTTGTAACGTTATTGAATCTGCATCATACAAATTGGCTGAAATACACGAAGAAGCAGCTGATCAAAAATAAGCCAATGCCAGCGGCCAATAGGTGAATAATGAAGTATTATTGCTATATTTTAAATACATATTAAACAAAAGCATACAATAAATATTGTGGACAAATGATAGGATATTTCTTTTCACTTAAAAAAATTTCTGTGCATTCCTGAGAAAATTCTAATATGCCTAAGAAGTCGCTATTGGCTATAACCTATGACGGCATATATTCTTACGCATAAACCAGGATGCAAACCAACATAACATGCTGTGACTCTGACAATGCCTGCAACTGTGGCACATATGATCTGATTATTATGACACCTTTGGACAATACTGACCACATAATTGGAGAATCGATTCATCTTTCAGTGGTTTCTCTCCATTGATAACTGGCAAACGTGAAGACTTTGGCGTGATACCAGACTGCCTCACTCTCTTGAAGCACACCAGCAACTAAAGGAAGAATTAAAATGATTATGTCTCTGTCCCGCTCAGGGCTGGGTCCAATTACACAAAATTATATCAATTACAATTAATTTTTAATTTAAATTACAATTAGTCATAATTTTCCAAATCAATTACAATTACAGTTTCAATTACAATTACATTATGCGGAACCAAATATATTCAGCATTTCTTAATTATGTATTTTTGCACGTTTAGCTGAATTTAAATATTTTGTACACAACTAATAAACAAATATAACGGTAAAGTTTGTACATTTTGTTGAATTGTGACTTTGAATTATACTAAATAAAAAAATTGCCGTTTAAAACGTATTTTTATTATATAAGAATACAATGCAGTATCCAGACATAATCCTACAGGACATATTCCTTACAGACAAAATCACATAATATGAAAAGTGAACAAAATCCCACAGGACAAAATCGCACAGGCCGTAATACAATATTTATTTGTAGTTCTTCTGTAAGCATCCTTTCTAGTTTTGCAGACATTTGTCCGTGTGCATTTCTTACATTTTTCTTCGGAAAATACTAATAATAGGGTAGGTTGTGTTTACTTTGAGGTTGAGGTGAGGCCATATAAACAGTCCTTGCCACCTGACTTGTCTCCAATCCACCACAACACAAGGGGTCTAATTGGCTTGCTAACTCCGCAATGTTTCACTGAGCTGATATTTTCAGAAGCAATATCATGCTACAGGTCTTTCCATGTTGTTTGAATACCAGCTTAGCCTTTGTCTGACAATGTCTGTGCATTGTTTATTGCTTCCTGGCTGTTACCAAGTTACTGAAAAAGCTAATTGCTAAGGCTACCCACCACTAGCACCAGACAGTGAATACTGTAACTTAAATATAAATATATAAGCCGATGTTATTATTAGTCTTGATTTTCAACTCATGTGAGACTTATATAACAATTACAGCAAAATTTCTAAACCATAATCAATTACAATTACACAATTTTGCTGTAATCAATTACAATTACTAATTGGACCCAGCCCTGGGTCACTCCCGCTCTCAATTTTCATATAAATAAATAATGTAGTTGTTACAGAATGTTGTCTTCTGCCAAGAGTCCACATGGAAATAAGTTATTAATATATTAGTATACCCACCATTAAGTTGAACATCAACTGTGCTATATTTTCCTTCATCTACCGCTAAGCATTATCTTATGTACGTAAAAACAAAATTCATTAGATATTTTCAGTCTCTTTCCAAATCGAAGAGACTAAGTGTGCACTGGCGTCATGTATCAATTACAGATACAGTATTACAGATTTTAATTTAAACATATAGTTGAGCTGCCTAACTTTGTGCACCTTGTCATTTATGATAATTCAGTGCATATTCCAAAAGAATATGTTCACACCAGGTTAAAAAATAATTGCAGATGCCAGTTCAGCATAAACGTTGACCCAAGGAATCGGACGAAATAAAAAAATCAACACAATACCAAGTTGCCATGGAACTGGACGATGCATGATGTTAGGAGACGCAACTGTATATTATGCACAGCGTGGCATCTGCCATGCGGTCTGTCAGTCTCAAGTAGTTATGCTCCAAACAGCACAATCTTCAGCTAACGCAGGAGTTTGGACCAACAGCTTTTAATGTCTCTTCCGAAAGACACAGGCAAAGTGGGGTGAACGAAATTGCCCAAGCTTCGAAACGGCAGAGGTGGTTCAATACCACCTCTGCCGTTGTATGGCGGTATGTTAATTAGTTTTCATTTTAGAGCACTTTAAAGACACCCCCCGTCAACGTTTTCAAAACACGTTTTTTCTATTTTGATCAAAAAAGTGTACCTGGTCTAAAAAATGTACTAATATTAATGTTAATGTATTTTTTTTTACATATTGTGGAAGTACTCAATGTTCTCAACCTGTGTGGGGAGGGGTCATTCATACCAGTGCATCCATCATTTTTGTTGCAAGAGAGCTGTAAACAGTGTTATTTTTCACTTATTTTGCACATTTTTACAGGGGCGGTTGGTAAAAAACAACCACAGTTTATACCCTACATATATATATTTTTAACTCAGTATCTACTTCTAATGTTTGACATGTATAGGTCATTAGCATTATTATATAAGTGAACAATATTTTTTACAATATTTTTACAAACTGCAAATTTTTATGTATCTTTACAGAAGAATGTTCACAGCTGAAGACATGCTGATGCAAGATGAATATTTGACATGTGTATCATGTAGGATGATGATCATTGGAAAGGCCTATTATTAAGATACATCATGGAATCAGTTGTGTGGCTGTAGGTTAATTAGTTTTCATGTTAGAGCACTTTAAAGACACCCCCCGTCAACATTTCCAAAACACGTTTTTCTATTTTGATTAAAAAAGTGTACCTGGCTTAAATAAATTACTAATATTAATGTTAATGTATTTTTTTTGCATATTGTTGAAGTACTCAATGTTCTCAACCTGTGTGGGGGGTCATTCATTCCAGTGCATCCATTATTTTTGTTGCAAGAGCTGTTAACAGTGCCATTTTTCACTTATTTTGCACATTTGTACAGGGGCAGTTGGTAAAAAGTAAAAAACAAGCACAGTATATACCCTACAGATACATTTTTAAAACTCAGTATCTACTTCTAAGCATGTTTGACATGTATAGGTCATTAGCATTATTATATATGTGAACAATAGTTTTTACAAGATTTTTTTAAACTGCAAACTTTTATGTATCTTTACAGAAGCATGTTCACAGCTGAAGACATGCTGATGCAAGATGAATATTTGACATGTGTATTATGTAGGATGATGATCATTGGAAAGATATATTATTAAGATGCATCATGGAATCAGTTGTGTGGCTGTAGGTTAATTAGTTTTCATGTTAGAGCACTTTAAAGACACCCCTGTCAACATTTCCAAAACACGCTTTTTCTATTTTGATTAAAAGTGTACCTGGCTTAAAAAAATTACTTTTTAATTTAATTTTTTGACATACTGTGGAAGTACTAAATGTTCTCAACCTGTCACATTCACACCAGTGCATCCATTATTTTGGTTGCAAGAAAACTGTAAACAGTGCTATTTTTCACTTATTTTGCACATTTATACATGGGCAGTTGGTAAAATGAAAAAAAAACAATATATACCCTACAGAGACATTTTAAAACTTGGTGTCTAGTTCTAAGCATGATTGACATGTATAGGTCATTAGCATTATTATGTATATGAAAATATTGTTTACAAGGTTTTAACTGCGAACTATTATGCAGATTTTGACAGAAGCCTTTCCACAGCTGTATCATGTAGGATGAAATGTAAGCTTTTATTGTCATACTTATTGCATTATCTGGGTGTATTAGTAGTTAAAATAAAAAAAACAACTACTATAAATATGTACGTCATTACAAGTATCATATCAATATGTGTGGATCGTTGAGTGAATAACCATTCTGACACAATATTGCATACCAACTATCAGTTGTACATCATTTTTAGAGTTTCATACACCTTCACCCATCATCTAGGCCATCATCATATCCAAAATAGATAAATTTGGCATAAACAAATATTTACATTACTACTAATACTAGTCATTATAGTCACTATACATAAGTCGTATCCACAGTTATGATAGTACTTATAATGAAAAACAATCAGAAAGCACAGTGTAAATCATATTAACATTCCAAGTGTAAGACTGTCAGCTTTGAGCTTAATGTGAGTAATGGATGCCTTTCTTCGTCTTGTCTGCTGGGACATCGTTTGACAGGTCAGTCACGCCGTCACTTTGCAAGTTTGTTTACATGTTTTATCTCCCGCCAAAATGAGCAAAACACCCTCCAGAACTTCAAACATACACTGCAACACGATAATATAGTTAGATAGATCAATTACTACTTACACACGTACTTGAAGAATGGATATTTATGAACTTTCAACAACTACGACGAGAAAGATGAACTTGAAACAACAGCGGGCTAGGACATCGCATAATTTATTATTCTGACATGTGTGTGGCGCCACCTAACGTTCAAATAGCGAGATAATTCTTGGCGTCGGTGGATAGTGATATGGGGTTGTTTTAGTTGTACAGTACATTACTAGCCAGACCTAGCCAAAATCAAAAAAAATATTTTTGTGTTAATAATTGATCAATAAAAGACATCATATTGTTTTTTTCGTGAATCAAGGTGAATCCAGGATTTGCGAGAATCGTGAAATTTTCACCTTAAAAAACAAAATACTTTCACCTAAAGAAATAAAACAGGATGTACATCAGAGTAAAGAACGTTTATTCAGCTTTGCAGGCATATGCACACTTTTATTATAGGTGGTCTATGTCGGCTGCTATGGACCGTTAAAGGCACCCCCTATAAACGGGTACACGTTTTGGTCGACTTGCTGATCATAGCACTACTAGCGCCGCCTAACGAGCTCCGGCATTGCTACAACAGACGGGTGCTCTAACCATTAGACCACCGCTCCCCACAGTTAGTGACTCAAAAGTCATAATTATGATCCAGTAAGAAATTACACATTGGTAGAAAATTACTCCGTCAATGTTTGGTGAATACTTCGTGAACATTTACGTCGATATCACAGTAACCTCTCCGAGTTTACGCATCTAAAGAAAGTAGCGCATGAAGCCAAGTCCAAGATGATCACGATGACGACCGTACACTTTATTAAAATACTTTACGCTATCGACAGCAAACGTATAACAGACGCTACATTGGGGTGACATGTTGCTTACCATTTCAAAACTGCTGTTGGAAGCAACTGTAATTGTTATATAATTACGTCATAAAGCAAATAACAGACACCAACCCATCCCATCGTTCACGTTGAAGGCGGGCGGAAGTGCCGCCTTTATTTACTTTCGAAAACCGGAAGTCCTTTTGTAGTCGCGGTGTAGTCTTAGTCACGCAGGCAAGTTAAATCGGCAACGTTGCTACGCTTACATAGTAATAAAATACAACTACTCAGCTTTATTTATTAAAATGATAGGTTGTGAACGCCAATAAGTAGCTACACGTTTTATTTGTATGGTAAATATGTTTGCTGAATATATGATGGAATAATATTTATTTTATGTTTCTCAACTGCTACTGTCGTGAAAATATTGCCTTGGTTACACAGGGGACGGATCACTATTTTATTTTTAAATAGCCATACTTTTAGCAAAGACCTTAAATACTAATTACTATATATTGTCTTTGCTATTAGCGCTTTTCGATGTTGTGCATAAAATGTATTTTGACATTTTCTGTCAACCAAACTCACAAACGCACGCACACACACAAAATTAAGGGACTCTACCTGCCAGTAAATATTGTTTTATTTTAAAATTTCATTTAACAAGATTGCCACCCAAGGCAACAAAGGCCCAGATAGCATGTGGATAAAGAAGCCATTAGTTTATCGAGATTCCAACATTTTTAATCTATGTGTAATCAGCCCTCCTGAGATACGTGTCTGTCAACCTTGTTTTTAAACACATTCACGCTATTAGCAGTTACACAATCTGTAGATAATTTGTTCCATTCACTGATTGTCCTCTGTGAGAATGAGTACTTCCTGATATCCAATCTACATTGATCCTTTACTAATGTTATGTCATGTCCTCTAGTTCTATTATCTTTTTTGAGTGAGAAAACATATTTCTATCAATATTTTCATACCTATTCAAAGTCTTAACAGCTTCAGTTTGATCTCCTCTTAACCGCCTTGTCTCTAGGGCTGTCAAATCACATTCTTTTAGGTGCTCCTCATAACTAAGGTCTCTCAGTTCTGGAATCATTTTAGTTGCCCTCCTCTGTATTCTTTCAAGTGTGTCTGTATCCTTCTTACGATCTCCAAACTTGTACACAGTACTCTAAATGAGGCCTAACTATTGGTTTAAAAAAAGGTATAATTGGCTTTTTTCCTTAATTGTATGTTATATGATTACCCTTTGAAGCTGCAATATCACAATACCATTTGATACCTCTTTGGTGTTTGCATTACAATTTGAGTTATGGTGTAATTGTATGTACAGTGTATTCCTTTGATTGTAATCAATGACATGGACTATGTATGCACAGCTTGTAATGTAATGTCGTGCACTAAAAGTACATGTAAAACAATTCTAAAAACATATACACACAATGGTGACAATGGTGGATATATGAACGAATAGTCTTTGCACAGTAATTGCAGTGTGACTGAATGCTTCCCATATAAGTGAAGTTGGTGTTGGTGTGAACAGGTCTGTCGGGGGTTATGTGTAAAGTTGGCGTTGGTGTGAACAGGTCTGTCGGGGGTTATGTGTAAAGTTGGTGTTGGTGTGAACAGGTCTGTCGGGGGTTATGTGTAAAGTTGGCGTTGGTGTGAACAGGTCTGTCAGGGTTTTGTGTAAAGTTGGTGTTGGTGTGAACAGGTCTGTCAGGGTTTTGTGTAAAGTTGGCGTTGGTGTGAACAGGTCTGTCAGGGTTTTGTGTAAAGTTGGTGTTGGTGTGAACAGGTCTGTCAGGGTTTTGTGTAAAGTTGGCGTTGGTGTGAACAGGTCTGTTGAGGGTTATGTAAAGCGCTTTGAACAGTCCAAAGAACTGGATACAGTGTTATATAAAAACGTACCTTTTAGAGTCGTGCATTGGTCTTATGGTCCTGCCAGCTAATATCAATGGAAGATGGCATGAAAGAGGATGATAGCCTGGTGGAAGAACCCAGGAAGCGTGACAAACAGATACAGGTGTAGGGATGTCTGATCTAGGCAGCCTGAAGTCACTGAACCATGCAGTCAACATATATGCCATTGTTGAATGTTGCTCACCTGATTCTCAAAGAAGTTGAGATTTGCATTGTCTTCGAGCGTCAGCGGGTCACACACAACCTGCATAGCAACAACAATTGCACAGGTGTCTATCTGAGCAGGTGAAATAATTTTATTTAAATACAATTCTTTTCATTTTATGATGACAGGGCACAATTATATTTTTCCACTTTCCATCCTTCCACTTACAATCAAAGGTTTTGTGAATTCTTTTGTCCATGACATTAATAAACTATGAAAGCTAAATTAGGACAATCTAAAATGTATTGGATTGAGCACATATTATCTGAACACTAAATTAAGTCCTCTATGTTAGACTATAGCAGATATGTGGGACAACGTCAAGAGCCTGGCACATTAATTGTAGTTTCGCTTATCCGACTCTCGCTCGGCTTCGTGAATCTACCAAGAACAGAGTTTGGCAGCAGAAGCGTGGTCTCGTTGTTACCCACTGTCACCACTCCATTTTGTGTACGTGTTCCCATGAAAAGCCAGTAGCCAATCAACGTCATTATCGAGATGCTACACTAAAAATGTTTTGCCTTATTTAACTTTTCAGTCAATATAATCAAAGTTTAAAGTTAATTCAAATTGCATTGTATAAACTGATAAAAGTTAACTCTTATTTTATGAATTAGCCAAATGCCCAGATGACGTCGTAATTAGCTAATTATGTATGCACCCAGAATCTAGGTACACACATAATTTCCGTCACAATGAAAAGCACACTATGCACCCAGACGAAGGTGTGTGCGACAAACGGTGGCACCACAGCGCGAAGCCTGGATAATTGAGGCTAGGCACATTGCAAACAACTTTGTGCAATTCTCTCAGCTAACGATGCTGCTACACTATTGGCCCTTTTCGCTTTAATCTTTTTACTCTTTCACAAATAGCAATGTGAAATTAACAACACTTGGCTGAATTCCGTCTGTCGCCGCCCACTGAACTCACCACAAACAGTGCCATCACGGTGTCTGTATCCTTGTCTACCACAGGCGAACAGACCACTGCAACAGCAAGCATACCACATTGTCACCCCCAACAAAACACCATATTATCACCCACAAAACTATTATCACACACAACTACCATCGTTTTAACTAAAGTAACACAATCACAGTATTACCAATGCTAGCAGATGTTTTTTTAAATGTCGTGTTCACCCAGAATTAATTGTGATGAACTAGGCCAATCAACTTTGATTTACATGTAAATTCATATAAAGCACAATTCACACAGAGAAGTTGTTCTAAGATAACTCCAAATACTTCCTGCAAGGCAATCATGCAAATATGATGGGTTAATTACAAATGATTCCTATTTTACTTGTAATTTAAATTTTGCATTTCCATACATCGTTGAATTTTTACCAAACATGGACTAAATTATTTGTTGGCCTACATAAACTTACATGTAAATAAAAAGTACATGAAACTAACTAGACGGGACCAAGTCCGTGTGAACACAGCACAACTTAGTAGTGGGCAGCTAAAACTTAGTAGTGGGCAGCTAAAGCTGTTATAAAACAGCAGCAAGAATAATTTTTAATTATCTACCAAACATGGCTGGGTGTGGTGTGTGTGTGTGTGTGTGTGTGTGTGTGTGTGTGTGTGTGTGTGTGTGTGTGTGTGTGTGTGTGTGTGTGTGTGTGTGTGTGTGTGTGTGTGTGTGTGTGTGTGCAAATCGAAATCACTAGTAAGGATTTAGTCTGGGTTATCTGTTCGTTCCCTGTGCACGTAGTACATACGTAGTACAGAATATTCTACTTGTGTCTCCCAAGGAAGAGACATGTCCAAGTGTACCAGCAACATGGGTATTCCGGTTACAATTAACTGTAACAAAATACTATACTTGCAGCATATGCTCTGTTTCCTGTAAAAACAAAACTGTATGCCCACAAACAGAATGCCAACCTCTCACAAAACAGGAGTGGAAGCAATGATGTCTTAACACAACCCATTTAAATTGCTTCAGATTGTGCAAGCTGCAGAAGTATTCGTCACACACAGGGTTAAAATGGTCTTGCCTCAAAGTGGCGATGCAGCTTTAAACTTAGGAATATCGGGATTTATGTCAAAAGTCAGGGTGCGGCTTTAATTATGGGTGCGGTTTTAAATACAATGTTTACGGTAACCAAAATTATTAGTTTTTGACAGCCTGGACATGCTTGAAGGTGCCACTTCAATGGGGTACCCAGATAGGTAACAATACACAATAAAAAACATTATCACCCCTTTCAGTACTACCTACACCCATAAAAACACCCCTACAACTGCATGCGGTCTTTAGTATAACCAGTTTCTGGTGAATTACTGATCCCAGATATGAAATAGACGATCAAACTGAAGTCTATAAATGTTGAATGTTTCTGAATAGATTCTTAAGGTTGGTTATTGAAATGTAATGATATTATAACAAACACGGATAAATTTAATTGACTGTGAGAAATTATCAAGATAATATTAGAATAAAACATTATCAAGATAATATTAGAATAAAATATTGAATGGTTATGAACATTGCTAGATGTTCTTCAAACTTACAGAAGGTAGAACTAGAGGGGCCAAAGTAGTTTCAGAAAACAAGGTGTAGAATATAGATATATTTTTACACAGAACAATATTTAAATGATTTATCCAAATTATCCACTGATTATGTAATATGCAAGTGCTATCAGTTTATAATGTGTTTAAACCCATATGTCACAGATATCTGACAGTGGTGAACCATGTGTAGATTAACTATTTTAAACTCTTAATAGGCCAATCGTTTCCTTGTCCATATGCCATCTGGAGATTAGTTTTTTAATTCACAAGAATCTCCATAATGTGCTTATTCTTGTGGCACTGATGACAAAAATCATGGTAGATTAATCCACATATTTATGTGTGTACATAATCATCATCCATGAGTGTGTATAGCACTGTTCTTTTTTGCTTTGTTGCTGATATGAAATCAAGATGTTGCATATGGGAAGTAGTAATATAAAGAATCTGCATGAACAGCAGTGCATGCATAGGTGGTGCATGCACGCACACACGCTTGCACGCACACACAAAACAACACAATGATAAGGTCATACCTCATAAGCCTACCAGTCTATAACTCTGACATGCATGTGCAATGAAATGCATGCATGTACTCACATGTTTGACCACACCACATGTGAAGACCACCTACATGCGTATGTGTATACAAATGTATTATAAGAGAACAACTATCAGACCAGAAGTAACTTTGTCCCATGCAAACCCCAGAGGTAACTGAATGCAGGCATGTCTAATATCCACTACCGAATGTACCAAATGTTGGCATGCATGCACGCATGTTGCCATGCATGCATACATGTTGGCATGGTATCACCACTAGGTGGCAGTTTAAGCCAGTTCTTCTCAAAAGGCTCTCACAGTTTATGTGAATTCTTGGAGGTAGTTTAAGTTTGAAACCTAAATGGTACATCTGAAACATTGGTCAATTATACTATAATTATACATCACTGATAAACTTTAATCAATATCATAATATAAGTTGATTTTGAAGGATAGTTTTGAAAATTGCCATGTATTTTGTGGTTTCAATGTATCGCTCAGTTGAACGGAATTACTTTGTACAGACATTTCCCACAATTCACACAAAATACAAGATCTTATTGAGAAGAATCTGGCTAGCCACCTGGTGACTATGATCCAAACCATCACCCTCTAATAACAATTCCTAACACACCAGGTAGCGCCACCATTGGCCACACAGCAAGCACAGTGCTAGCACACATGGCACGTGTTAGGGGCATGGGTCAAATAAGGAGCTAGCAGTGGGGCTTTGGCAGAGCAAACGTGTGAAATAATTAGCTGTAGGATAAACAACAGTTTTACCGTATTCTTTGCGAGATGGGGTGCCCAAGCCTAACCCACAACAAAGCAATGCTGAAAAAAGACAATGCAACAATACAAAGTTTGGCTTCCCAGGGTGTCATGTGGACCCAACCCCTGTTAATCAACCTGTAGAGTCAGCATGAATACGGTCTCACTGATCCACCAATGTTTGCCTGGTGGTCTGTTGTAAGCATGCAGCAAAGTTAATGAAAACTAATTCAGTTTTCCATGTGGAACTTGACTACAAATCCTATGACCCCTAAAGGTAAAGCAGAAAATAACATCAAATTTATTATTTTCTCCACTAATTGCACCTTTTTCTGATACGCAATGTTTGTCACATTTTAAGCTGTACCATTATCTGTTGTTGCTCTCCTCCTCTTCTCTGTAGTCTGGGGTGAGGCTGGTACCGATAACAGTCATCGATTTTTTTCCCCTTCTTCATAACTAGTCCCGTTTTACTACCGTCTCCACTAATCGTCTCCACTCCCCCCTACCCCTCGCTCTCATTCTCCACTCCCCTCTCTCCCTCGCTCTCATTCTCCACTCCCCTCTCTCCCTCGCCCTCATTCTCCACTCCCCTCTCTCCCTAGCCCTCATTCTCCACTCCCCTCTCTCCCTCGCCCTCATTCTCCACTCCCCTCTCTCCCTAGCCCTCATTCTCCACTCCCCTCTCTCCCTCGCCCTCATTCTCCTCTCTCCCTCACCCTCTTTCTCCACTCCCCTCTCTCATTCACCCTCATTCTCCACTCCCCTCTCTCCCTCGCCCTCATTCTCCACTCCCCTCTCTCCCTCGCCCTCATTCTCCACTCCCCACTCTCCCTCGCCCTCATTCTCCCCTCCCCTCTCTCCCTCGCTCTCATTCTCCCCTCCCACTCCCACAAAATCTCTCTTCATGCTGTCCTCCCATCTCTGTCTCAGTCTTCCTCTTCTGCTTCTACCCTCCATTCCAAGGGCATTCGTTCTCTTCGTCAATCATACCCCTTCCATTGTTTCCACATATCCAGCCCACTTTAGCCTGATCCTCACCAGCTTCCTCGTGAGACTCTCACACCAACTTCCTCCCTCAGCTCCTCCATTCTTTGCTTGTCGATTCTTTTCACTCTCGCAGTTCTTCTCACCCTGTTATGCACCCAAACTTGCAGTCTCTCTTGTTTACATGTCATCGCCATGGTCTCTAGGCCGCATAGGTAGGCTGGTGTTATGCATCAATTAAGAACCTTTCCTTTTAGCTTTCGAGATATATGTCTATCTCCCATCATCCCTTCCACTTTCCTCCACGCACTTGTCCCAGCTTGTATTCTCCTGCAAATTTCCATCTCCGTGCCGCTGTCCTGGCAAACTGCTCCACCCAGATATTCAAAGCTGTCTCGTTGGTTCAGTTTCTTCCCATCCAGTCTTATGTCAAGATCTTTTTCTGCTGCCCGACCCAAAGCACCTCCGTCTTCTCTAGACTTACTCTCAGTCCATGTTTGCATAGATTTCCTTCCAATCTACCAACCGCTCTTGAATGTCTGCCTCACTGTCCGCTACTGCTGTGGACTATTTTAATTCCATTGTTGCTTTTTCTGGGAGCCTCAACATTTATGTTGTTTGAATGGACAGAATTTGACATATCAGAAATATTTTTGTAAAGAACTGGCACTGCATATAACAGCAAAACATTGACCAATCATAATGTGTTCAAAATTGTGTTGGTCATACCAGCTAGTTGAGCACTTGATGAATCTGGGCAGATATCTTTCACGTTTGTGTTACAAAATGGTGTCTGATTCATTCACCAGGGGGCACCACAGGTTACTGTTATTAACATCATAGACATATTATTTTGCTCACAAGGCATAACTGTCCAGTCCAGTTCATCATTATAATAATGTACAAAAAAGATAGACCTCTCACAAGATGTTATAATCACATCCTACATATAATATAAACAGTACATTCCTACCATAGTGTTAGTTGTTGACCATATGGCAGACATGGCATATTTATCATGTAAACCTCTTTTGTCAAATAATGCCAGATCAAATAAATATATTATAAAATAGTTACAATAACATCTATTCTATAGAGCAATTTTGCCTTTGTCCGTCTGTTCCGAGTTATGTCATCTACGTCAAATGTCCACATAAGTTCCGGCAGTTGTACATGCTTTTGGGGGCACGAAGTTGTATCCATCATTGCCAGTGACATTGTCCTAGCGTAGCTAAACTCCTGCAGTGGCTGCCTTCTCCCATGCAATGCCAGCCAACTCGGCTAGTTTAAAATAAAATACATTGCATGAAAATATTATAAAAAAAAAATTCATACAATGATTTTTTACTTTGTTCCTGGCAAATTGTGCATGCATAAAATTGGTAAATGCATTATAATGTTTAAAATGCTGGCTACTCTACTGTGGTATGTTCATTTACAAGGAAATGTAAAACACAACTTTTTGATTAAGGAAATTTTTTTATGGAAAATGGGTTTGAAAAGACATTTTCACGAAATTAGTATAGGAGCACTGACTTTTCCAACATTTGCCAATTATTTATTTACTGGACAATAAATATGCACAAAAGAGCAATTCGTGACAATTGTGAAAATTGTGAAAATGTCTTCCATGCAAAAATTAGGTGTTATACAGGATTCAACAGTATTAGCATTACAGAGAAGAGTTAAATTCTGCCATGTTAAACTACCAAGACAGTGAATTTGTTCCCAGGGAACAAATTCACTGTCTTGTCTTTTTGACCATGGTCATTTTGAAAATGGTCGACCATGGACAATTTGACTACGGTTTCTGACTGTGGTGCCATTTAACAAAACATGGTCGACCATGGTCATTTGAATATGGTAGTTCATGGTCGACTATGGTAGTTCATGGTCGACCACGGTCCATTTCGGCTGGGCTAGCATGACATTATGTCTGCCAGTAACAACAAGTCACTAGTGCCCATCACTAAAGCTACATTCAACCCAACCAAAGCACTTTGCTAATCAGCAAACTAATTAGTTGTTAGCGTTCTGCTTAAGGAGCCTGTAGGAGGCTCAGCTAGTTTATGTGCTGGCTTTCATGTCTGCAGCAATTGCAGACTAATCATCCTGTCTTTGCACAGTACCACTCTCTCTGTCCACTCACCCTGCTGCAGTAGCCATGCACATTAACAACGGGGAATTACTTTTTTTAATTAAAACTGCTTCCTCAACTGATTTAGCCTATCACAAATCCAGTTCATTGGTGTCCAAATATGTAGTGTGAATAGTTTATGTAACATCTGCAGTCGATTTAATAAAAAAATGCCTATTTTTGTTGAAATCATCGAATGAATTGACTTCAGTTATTAGATCTGGTAAGACTCAAAATAGTGGATATCCAAAATAGTAAACACTATGTGGGTCAATGCCGATCATGGGTGTGACATCCATCCTCTCTCCGATCACATGACAAAGTTATAAAATTTCACCAGGGGCAAATTTTTTTTATTTTTCTGTGTTTCCATTTTCACTTCACTTAATGTTTGACCCAAAAAAATGTATTGTTTGTCTGACGATTTCACACAAAAACTACATACAAAAGTTGCACAAACAAGCCAGCATGTTGCAGCGGACACTAGGTAGGTTTAATTTTTTGCAAAATGAATATGAAATATTTTTTATTGAATTCAAAAATATGAGAGCAACATGCCTTGGTTGATAGTGTGTGAGTAACTCCACTCCACATATCCAATAGTTGAACTTGGACAATTCAAGAGAGAGGCCAAACATTCACAAAGCTAAATACATGCATGTACTATCTTGGGAAGCAAGTACATGTCCCTAAACAACACTAATATAAGTTATCAAAATATACAGACAATCTGAACCTTTCAGGGGAAAGGCAGAACATTCAGTACTAAAGAAAAGCATTTCCAATCATCTGCATTCAACTTTATCCCAGTTGACCAAGTACACGTAAGTCTGGTTGGGTTCTTCATCAAACATTCAAATAGTGTACAACGCAATCACTGTGTGGCGCCACAAGGTCATGTTATATGTGGACTTCAACTGTTTCACTGATATGTTTTATGTCCTAGCTACACAGCACTGCCTATTTGAAACATGTATGAATCCTATACTGGCAAACAGTCCATTCTAAAACTACTGGTTTTTACTAGTGACCACCCCCATACGATGAGCTAACAGTTCAGTTTCTATACAGCACTATAAACAAACAAAACTATAATAATTTTATTATATAATAGTTTTGTGAAAAATAATTTCACAGAAATTTCCTTCAAGATAATGGCATAAAACAGAACCTGCCAGTTACAGTGATACACTGTGGTGTCAAGCCATCAAGCTTCCATCTAAACTATTGCTGAACAGTTCAGCCAGGGCACTATGAGTCGCTGTTACGTCATAACAACAAAAAACAGAACCTGCCAGTTACAGTGATACACTGTGGCGTCAAGCCATCAAGCTTCCATCTAAACTATTGCTGAACAATTCAGCCAGGGCACTATGAGTCGCTGTTACGTCATAACAACATAAAACAGAACCTGCCAGTTACAGTGATACACTGTGGCGTCAAGCCATCAAGCTTCCATCTAAACTATTGCTGAACAGTTCAGCCAGGGCACTATGAGTCGCTGTTACGTCATAACAACATAAAACAGAACCTGCCAGTTACAGTGATACACTGTGGTGTCAAGCCATCAAGCTTCCATCTAAACTATTGCTGAACAATTCAGCCAGGGCACTATGAATCGCTGTTACGTCATAACAACATAAAACAGAACCTGCCAGTTACAGTGATACACTGTGGCGTCAAGCCATCAAGCTTCCATCTAAACTATTGCTGAACAGTTCAGCCAGGGCACTATGAGTCGCTGTTACGTCATAACAACATAAAACAGAACCTGCCAGTTACAGTGATACACTGTGGCGTCAAGCCATCAAGCTTCCATCTAAACTATTGCTGAACAATTCAGCCAGGGCACTATGAATCGCTGTTACGTCATAACAACATAAAACAGAACCTGCCAGTTACAGTGATACACTGTGGCGTCAAGCCATCAAGCTTCCATCTAAACTATTGCTGAACAGTTCAGCCAGGGCACTATGAGTCGCTGTTACGTCATAACAACATAAAACAGAACCTGCCAGTTACAGTGATACACTGTGGCGTCAAGCCATCAAGCTTCCATCTAAACTATTGCTGAACAGTTCAGCCAGGGCACTATGAATCGCTGTTACGTCATAACAACATAAAACAGAACCTGCCAGTTACAGTGATACACTGTGGTGTCAAGCCATCAAGCTTCCATCTAAACTATTGCTGAACAATTCAGCCAGGGCACTATGAGTCGCTGTTACGTCATAACAACATAATGTTTAGTGGAAAACACATAACTGAATTAACATTTTATTGGTTTGCAGAAAACATTTCCTTTGGACATAATAAATTTATTGCTGACTCATCAATCGATTTATAAGTAAAAAAACTTTTACTACGTTTTAAGAATCAATATGCGTTACTTAGGCAATCAGGAAAAAGTTAAGTGTGCATAATAGTTATTCACCTGAAAAAAACATAATTCAGTAAATGTATAAAATAACCAACACAAAACACAGTAATAAAAGTAAAAATGAGCAACATTTCCCGAAAACAGTGGTTTTGTAGTGATTCATTTGATTGGTTGATACGGCAAGTGAGACAAAGTACAAATCCACATTTGTACCGGTGGTTCAACCAGGGGTGACATCAATATGTTCACATCAACAGGGCAATTGGATCCTGCCCCACTACAGCAGGTTGACAGGCATCACTCCCTGACACCTGACAACACATCACTCCCTGCTACAATGACAGTCACAGTATCCATGACACTCCTGGGTTAGCCCAAGATTGGGCTGTTTGGAGTGTAACCACTTGAGACTTGAGATACAGGTACTAAGAATTCAAGGTCACACCTGAGCACACTGAAACGTCAAGTACACATCACTTATGACCCCCCCATGGAGACGACCCGTGTGAAAAAAACCCACAGGGCCATTATACAAGATGGGTAATTGAAACATGTGGAGCTTAACAGTGACCTCACATATATTACCTGACAACACTGTCACAATCACACACTTTGTCACGGCCAGGTGAGAGAGGCACAGCTGCCACCTTACCCAAGTTTTTAGTCAGTCCTTATTGGATGTATCATACATGCCACTTTGTTTAGTAAGTCCTTGTTGGATGTATCATACATGCCACTTTGTTTAGTCAGTCCTTGTTGGATGTATCATACATGCCACTTTGTTTAGTCAGTCCTTGTTGGATGTATCATACATACCACTTTGTTTAATCAGTCCTTGTTGGATGTATCATACATGCCACTTTGTTTAGTCAGTCCTTGTTGGATGTATCATACATGCCACTTTGTTTAGTCAGTCCTTGTTGGATGTATCATACATGCCACTTTGTTTAGTCAGTCCTTGTTGGATGTATCATACATGCCACTTTGTTTAGTCAGTCCTTGTTGGATGTATCATACATACCACTTTGTTTAATCAGTCCTTGTTGGATGTATCATACATGCCACTTTGTTTAGTCAGTCCTTGTTGGATGTATCATACATGCCATTTTGTTTAGTAAGTCCTTGTTGGATGTATCATACATGCCACTTTGTTTAGTCAGTCCTTGTTGGATGTATCATACATGCCACTTTGTTTAGTCAGTCCTTGTTGGATGTATCATACATGCCACTTTGTTTAGTCAGTCCTTGTTGGATGTATCATACATGCCACTTTGTTTAGTCAGTCCTTGTTGGATGTATCATACATACCACTTTGTTTAATCAGTCCTTGTTGGATGTATCATACATGCCACTTTGTTTAGTCAGTCCTTGTTGGATGTATCATACATGCCATTTTGTTTAGTAAGTCCTTGTTGGATGTATCATACATGCCACTTTGTTTAGTCAGTCCTTGTTGGATGTATCATACATGCCACTTTGTTTAGTCAGTCCTTGTTGGATGTATCATACATGCCACTTTGTTTAGTCAGTCCTTGTTGGATGTATCATACATGCCACTTTGTTTAGTCAGTCCTTGTTGGATGTATCATACATGCCATTTTGTTTAGTCAGTCCTTGTTGGATGTATCATACATGCCACTTTGTTCAGTAAGTCCTTGTTGGATGTATCATACATGCCACTTTGTTTAGTCAGTCCTTGTTGGATGTATCATACATGCCACTTTGGTCAGTAAGTCCTTGTTGGATGTATCATACATGCCACTTTGTTTAGTCAGTCCTTGTTGGATGTATCATACATGCCACTTTGTTTAGTCAGTCCTTGTTGGATGTATCATACATGCCACTTTGTTTAGTCAGTCCTTGTTGGATGTATCATATATGCAACTTTATTTAGTCAGTCCTTGTTGGATGTATCATACATGCCATTTTGTTTAGTCAGTCCTTGTTGGATGTATCATATATGCCACTTTGTTTAGTCTGTCCTTGTTGGATGTATCATACATGCCACTTTGTTTAGTCAGTCCTTGTTGGATATATCATACATGTCACTTTGTTTAGTCAGTCCTTGTTGGATGTATCATACATGCCACTTTGTTTAGTCAGTCCTTGTTGGATGTATCATACATGCCACTTTGTTTAGTCAGTCCTTGTTGGATGTATCATACATGCCACTTTGTTCAGTAAGTCCTTGTTGGATATATCATACATGCCACTTTGTTCAGTAAGTCCTTGTTGGATATATCATACATACCACTTTGTTTAATCAGTCCTTGTTGGATGTATCATACATGCCACTTTGTTCAGTAAGTCCTTGTTGGATATATCATACATACCACTTTGTTTAATCAGTCCTTGTTGGATATATCATACATGCCACTTTGTTTCGGTTGAAATCCATATTTTTGTTTTGAAATTCAGTATACATGCATCCGTATAAATCCGTCTAACATTTTTCATTGCTTACTCTGCCTATTATATTCCAAAATATACGTACATCAAACGAAAAAACTGCAAGGTTTCGTCGGAAATCTACGGTCCAGTCTTCAAAATCTACAGTCCCAATTCGGAAAGAAAACATCTATAGTATAAGAAAAGCGTACCCTTTGAAGTTTCCCTCCGCATTTTTCTGGTCCCACTGGGCAGCAGCCCCGAGACTGGGTCCGCCGGGTTGAGATCGTCCACAATCAGCCGTTTTCGCTTCTGCACGGCCTCCCTGCAACCATGTAGCAAAGCTGTTCCAGGAAATGTTCTCGCCAAAATATATATTTTACTAATGCATTGGATTCTGCTTAACAGAATCACGGACAACAAAATCAGCCCTATTATTAAAATCAAAATGGCTGAGACGACATCATCCCCTATTCCAGCTGTGTTACAATTTTTGCCTATCTAAGAAAATTTTTAGTTCAAGAATACCAGTTTACACAATGCTGTAGCTAATATATGCAATAATTCAGTATGGACAAAATAAAATAAAATTGTTTGACATACTTCCACATTCCACACCATTCGGAGTCAAATTTATTCCAGAAATTTGCTTAAGTGAATCAGCTGCTTAATAGCAATACATTGTTTTGGCCCTAAATGATTCTATTAAGCAGACCACTGTAATGAAAACTTGTATCTGTAAAATCTGATGAATTTAACAAGATTTAACAGTATTGTCACCCACAGCTAAAGTTCTAGATGGCAAATGGGCAATTAAGGAAGACATTGGCTTATTGAGAGTCCAACACATTTTCATGTGTGTACAGCCCGCCCATATCATATATCAGTCAATTTTATTCTGAAACATATTCACACTGCTAGTATTCACACTCACGAAATTCAACATGTGTGACTCTAGCTTACTTGTCCAAACTTTGCTCCGCAATTACTGCTGGTATGAACTGCATATTATATGAGAAATCTGTTAGAACCAGATATACCCGATAAAAATCAAATGTCATCTAAGTGACACCGAAACGGCCAGTTGCTGGAACTCAATTGTCAATGGATAAATAATCAACCCTCACAATCTGATCAAGTGGGGCCTGCTCCAGGCACTACAGGACACTCAATACCCCACCAGTTATGCGCTCCATTCATCTCTGCCACACACCACAGAATGCTCTTCATGACATGAACTATGGTCCATTTTCATTTAGCTTCAAAGTGGCATAAACTCATGGTCATTTTATTTTTATTTTTACACTAAAGCTTTACCAATTGAACTCAAAATGTGCATTGTGGTTGTCTATAAACTCAAATTACTGTATTCGACCTATTAAGTACACATGCCCTAATTAGCATACACCCCCTTAACACTAGTGTTAAACAGTTACATGCCCTAATTAGCATACACCCCCTTAACACTAGTGTTAAACAGTTACATGCCCTAATTAGCATACACCCCCTTAACACTAGTGTTAAACAGTTACATGCCCTAATTAGCATACACCCCCTTAACACTAGTGTTAAACAGTTACATGCCCTAATTAGCATACACCCCCTTAACACTAGTGTTAAACAGTTACATGCCCTAATTAGCATACACCCCCTTAACACTAGTGTTAAACAGTTACATGCCCTAATTAGCATACACCCCGTTAACACTAGTGTTAAACAGTTACTGTATTGCCTAGAGAAAAAAAAAATGTTACGCTTATAATAACAGATTCCTCAAAAAATTTTAATGGCTCAGTTTTTGTCTTATTAGGTCGAATATGGTATTTAAAAAAATCAGTGGCCATTACTTCAGGAGCCTGCCATGACACAACAGAGTACTTTGTTCATCCCATTTGATCACATTATTTCTAACATAAATTCTACAAAATGGTCATACGTTGCTCATTTTGATACAAAGCACTGAAAATTATCTTTAAAATAAATATTTTCATAATCATTGAATATCTTTAACACTTCTACTTCATATCCTCTTAATTTCCTCGTCTCCAGTGTTTTTAAACCACAATAATTTTAGTGTTTATAACGTTTATCACAGATAAATAATTGTTGGACTCTCAAATAGCCAATGGCTTCCTTGTCCGCTTGCTATCTGTGGTTTCAGCTTTGTATGGCAATCTTGTGAAATGTTGTTAAATAAAGTGAAAGTACTTACCATGATGGCCCTTCTTTAGGCAATGTGTGTTTTAGTCCTGCCGAACTGACCAGATCTTGACCATCAGTAGACTGCAGATAGACTACCACACCACACTGGAACAAGACAGAAGTCTTATGCATACTGATGTCATGGACTACTATTCAAGATTCTCATTAGCAGTACTGTTAGTCTGAAGCTACAGCAAGAAAGATACCACACTAAAACAGCGTCAGAGCATAACAGCTGAAACAAGATAGGTGTTCAAATAGAACTTGAATAAAGACAATTCATTAACCTTGTGGTTTATCATTTAATACCTGTTCAGCTTGGCAGTATAATGTACTCCTGCCAAACGTAACTGTATCTGATCTAGTAGTTCATGAAAATACAGAAGAAAAGTGCAGAAGGGAGGGTGGGATCCCTGGTCAAATATTCCCTGGATTAAATGTAAGCTGCTTCACATGAAATTACTAAACAAGTGATACATCTGATGTTGTCAACTGCTCTTGTTCGATGCTGTACCAATAAGTGCAAGAGCTACAGCAAGATCTTTCTTACAACCCTGCAAATCTAACCTGTGGAAATAAAAGCACAAGAGAACTACACAGCACAGTTCTAAATTTAGACCGATGTAAAATCATGTGCTTCAATAAAATGTTTTGCAACAAGTAAACATATTACCGCAAGCCTATGACATTGCCACAACTGATCGTTCTGTCGCCTGCGCTACCACAGTATAGATGATCAAAATGTTTAGATGTGATGCCAGAAATGATCAAATCAGCTCTCAAGGCCTTCTTGTGTGGGTTTTGTCATAAGCTTTGTGTGTGAGTGCGCACTGCTTTGTGCGTGAGTGCACACTGCTTTGTGCTTGCGGTAACAATTAATTGTAAGAATCATATTTCTGCTGATGCTATCTCTGCCAAGTGGTGTGGAAGCATCAAATCGGTGTCAAATAAATGTCACAACAGAATATCTTATCAACAGGTGTCTGAATACGAGTATCAGGTTACCTTCATGTGTCAATCATTCCCTGCTAAGTAAACTGACATAAAGAACTTGTACAACTCCTAAGAAAAGCTGCATATGAACTATCATATGAACTATCATATGAACTATCATTTACATGTTACATTGGCCTTGAATAGTAACAAACTGTTCTGTGTCAGAAAAGAAAAACAGATCACTAAAGGACAGATTAGTAAAAGGGTTGATACTGAGTATGTAGCGTATTGTATGCTGCAGCGGCCTTGACCTTGAGAAACAGTTTGAAAAGATTTGAGACATTGGCATAGGGATGGGTGAAAAAGCATAAGCCTAGACAAGTAATTAATGACTGTAATCAGGAGAAGGCAGAACATTGGCACTTAGAAAGGAATGTAATGAAATGACCAGGAACAGTAAAAGCAAGAGCTGGATAGATCAAAAGAAGAAAGGTCAAGGAAAAATGAAAAGTAATCGGGAGGATCAGAATCACTAGTAATGTACACGCAACACAGATTTCTAGATACATTCTCAGTCAAGAATGACTTATGTATGCATTGCATCATCCATGTGTATTCTTTGCTTTTCTAAGACAGGACTGGTCACTTCAATATAGTACTTTCAGTGATTGGTCTGTGCATGCATTGATTCAACCATATAGGTATTCACTGCTTTTTAAGGGGTCAAAACTGTGCTTCCTGTAAATCAGTATGCCTATATTGTGACTAAGTTAACTCAAACTTCCAATGTGAGACCTAGAAACTAGAAGACAGCGAAAATTATATTATATTAATTCTCCGTAAATCTGTCTAGAATTGATTAAAAGATGTAATTACATAGCGTAAGCTGGAAATGTGCCGGACGAAGTGAATAATTGTAGTTCTCAGCATAACTGAGAAGTCTCGCTACTGGCCTGCCTGGCGAGACTGATTAATTTATTACATCACCAGTGTCCAGTACTGTCCAGTACTGTCCAGTACTGTCCAGTACTGTCCACTCCACAAAGGTGGCTCGTCAATCATCTGGGAAAATGGAATCTGGACACTGCAGTGAAATGCCTCAAGTCTCAAGCGGCTATACTCCTCCAAACAGCCAGTTCTTAGGCTAACGCAGCAGTTTTTGGGGTGGCAATTGTGTGCATGGGATGAGATAATTACTTAATCATTTCGATGATGACACGTGGCCATAGCCTCAGTTAGGCCGTTGGTGTCTCCTTGCAATCTCTCTAGCCACTTCAAGTCCAATGCTTCATGTTTTCAATCCATCACATTTTTTTTCACAACTTTGGGTTTTTCCTGGTAGTTCTCCTTCTATGCTGCTAAATACCAGACGCTCATCTTCTTTTCCAATGGCTGTAATTGGCCAGCTTTTTTCTGAAAAAGTACTGCTGGCTAAGTACTTAAAAAAAATTGGTGTATAATATATATTACAAAATAATTATAATAGTGTTGGTAAAAGTTATTTTGATTGTTTGATTTGGAATTTGGAATGATTGGTAAAAATATCATGTTGTTAATAATTTTGATAAGATCCCTCATAAAAGGTGACAGGTTTATATACAAGCTGTCCAGAAATTTAATTACAGAACCATGCATACAGTTCTAGGATCTCGGTTATTTCTATGTCTGGCAGCAGGCAACACGCATTGGTGGCCAATGGCAAATCTTGTTGCGTAATGGATGCAGTGAACAGAATCAATGATTGTCAATAAATGGAACAGTAGGTGTCTGGAATAGCATAGCAGGTGATGATGTCGTGTGGCCACAGCCTCAGTTATGCCGTTGGCGTATCCTTGCAGTATCTCTAGCCACTTCGAGTCCACCGTTTGGCCATTGCTTTATGTTGTCAATCCATCCCAACATCGGGGGCTATGAGGTACATGCACTGAATTGTGTACGAAATTTGGGCACTTATTTTGATAAACACATGTCTATAGAAGAATATGTCAAGTTCAAATGTCGGCAGCCTATGCGCAACTATATAACATCGGAAAAATCTGAAAATATCTTGATCAACAGAGTACAGAGAAACTGATACATGCTCTGGTCCACAGCCATATTGATTACTGTAATGCCCTTTTGATCGGCTTACCAAAATTACAAATGGTTCAAAACACTGCAGCCAGAGTGTTGTGCAGAATCGGCAAATATGACCATATCACTCCAGTACTAAAGTCACTTCACTGGTTGCCGGTGGAATTTTGTATTAAATATAAGATATGCCTACTGACATAATTCATTACATGACCATGGACCAGAATATTATGTCGGAAACGCTGACTCCTAGAAGCATCCATTACGGTCTAAGATCCCAGAATGATCTTAAATGTGATGTACCAAGGACAAAAAGGAAAACACTGGGAAATCGTGCTTTTAAAGTTGCTGCACCAAAACTGTGGAACTCCCTTCCCAAAGATGTTCGCAGCTGCAAAAATTTCAGTATTTTAAAGAGCAAACTGAAGACCCACTATTTTAGAATGGCATACAATTAACTTATAAATTTTACTAATTTAAATACTTTTACACCTGTTAGATACTTATATAAAATATGTCGGAAGTTTCTACTGAAATTATAAATTTGACTCATTTTATAGTTTTACCTTTTTATATCAATATCTGTATTATGTTGATTGCTTATTTTGTTTTAACTTTCAACTATGCTATTTATTGTACTGTACAGCCATAGAATATTACTGTATAACTATGGTGCTATAGAAATCAATAAACATTTACATTTACATTTCTCGTTCTATGCTGCTCAATACCAGACTGTCATGTCTTCTTTTCCAATTGCCATTCTTAACCAACTTTCTTCTCTTGATGAAACACAGCAGACTTTCCTCTTTAACCCCTACTTTATCTCCGACCCTGATGTCTCTTTCCCTGTGTCCTGCTTATCATGAGCATTCTGTGCCATGCCCATATCTCGAGTGCGTGTATATATGTTTCTGATCCTCTTTCATGCATGTCCAGGACTCTCATACTGACCAATGCTCCAAACTAGGAATGAACAGAACACGCACTAGAACAAACATCCATTGCCTTGTCACCTGACAGAATACTACACTGTGTGGAGGCGTCACCTGACAGAATACTACACTGTGTGGACACGTTGTGGTTAGAACGTCCGACTCTCAATTGAGAGAACCCAGGTTCAATCCTCTTGCTGACGTTTTGAAGTTTTAGCAATTTCATTCTCACCACATTGCCACAGTTCATTCAGCTGTATGAGTGCCTGGCTACAGACAGAGGTGGATACATGAATGAATAGTCTTCGTGCAGTAATTGCAGCATGGCTGAATGCTTCCCAGAAAAGTCGAGATGGCGTTGGAATGAACAGGTCTGCCAGGGGGTGAAGTGTAAAGTGCTTTGAGTTATCCAAATGACTTGATACCGCGCTATATAAGAACGTATTTTTACCAATACAATCACAGTGAAAAAATAAAACAATGTATAGTCACCCGCATCAAAGATCTGACAAGGAAGGTGCAGTGCACAAGAAAACAGACGAACATTTGTGAATACCTGTAAGTGTATATAACAGGTGCACTGGCCACTGGGCTAGATTACAAAGCAATAGTGTGACTTACACTTGTGAAGATGCAACCACAACATATCAAGTAGACCGCCATATCGCAACATCACACAAACAACAGAAGTGGGGATTTCATCATGCAATGCCAAGCACACGTTCACGCACACATGCACGCACACATAGGTTATCGCATGCTAATTTCCACTGACGAAGTGTCATGTTTCAAATTATCACCGTCTGACGTCAACTACTCTTGAGCAATATCTGCCTGCCTTGATATGGTCTACAATGGAGAATCAATAGTAGGCTGCTGATGCATCTCGAACTAATGGTTATTACACGTGGCTCATTATCTGCGCCACACTTATCACGCACAGTGAACAGCCCTGCCGAAGATACAAACAGGTCTTGTCGGGCACACAAAGAACGCATTTAATGAGGAGTAAACACACCATAAAAAAATGGTCATATTGCCAGTTTATCACGCCAAAATGCCTCAGGCTTCATGCAGTCATGATATGTGTTTTTGGTGGCGCATAATGATATCATCACCGTTTTTTAAATACATGCAGATGCTGATATGTTTGCTCTTGATAACACCACTTAAAATTTCACATTGAGCAAAAAAAATTCACAGATATTTCCATATATATGGGGCTATTTGGCCATTTTGTTGCATGCTCAATGTGAAATTTTAAGTGGTGTTATCAAGAGCATATATATATATATATATATATATATATATATATATATATATATATATATATATATATATATATATATATATATATATATAATATATATATATATATATATACGTATATATATACGTGTGTGCATGTGTGTGTGTGACAGGTGGTGTAAGTATTTCATCCCTACTATCCTTTTGGCTCTAAAACTGAAAACTGACTTGGGAGCATACCATGAGAAGCAGGAAGTGATATCCAACATTTTCCAAGTAATTCATGACAGTATTTGTTTTACGTCACTCACCGTGTCTTATATACATATCTTATTTATGGTACCATACCCACTACAGTGGTTTACTGTAAAAAACATGTTGTTTTGCTAAGGTAGTGTGGAATGAGGCACGGTAAGTAACACAACCTTGCCTGGGGCAAATGTACCCAGGGTATCACCCCAGGTTCGAGAAGACTACATTCCTAGGCATGCTTGGAATATTGATCTCGTCTGCAATGAAAACCTTTTAGCTAGATGAACAACTTGCACTAAGTGCACCTGCACTTAAGAGATATCTGTAGTTTGCTTAATACAACAGTTAGTAAAATTAATTAATGATGCAGCCTCTTTGCACTGATCATTTCATGATGTTATGTGTTCTGTTGTGTCGTTTCTCTAACATCATTGAGTGTTCTTGTAATGTCTAATGCAATGTTTTATCAGAGCAGTGCATCGATACTTGATGTGGCAGTCCCAGTCACGGGGGAGAAAGATGCAGAGGCAGGGATTACACAGATGACAAGAATGACGTGCTTCCCTCCCTTGTCACCATGTAGATTATGGTGGTTCCTTCATTAAGTAGTTGCTGGTCTTATCCTAATCTCCAGATGCCCAATTCTTGGGGTGAATAAATATCTTGTTGCAGGTTTTAGTGTGATAGTTAGTGACGACTGCCATGTTGATGTGCGTGGAGTAACAACTACTGTTGATGTGTGTGGAGTAATGACTAATGTTGATGTGCGTGGAGTAATGACTAATGTTGATGTACATGGAGTAACGACTAATGTTGATATGCGTGGAGTAATGACTAATGTTGATGTGCGTGGAGTAATGCCTAATGTTGATGTGTGTGGAGTAACGACTAATATTGATGTGCGTGGAGTAACAACTAATGTTGATGTATGTGGAGTAACGACTAATGTTGATGTGCATGGAGTAATGACTAATGTTGCTGTACGTGGAGTAATGACTAATGGACACTGTCCAGTCAGGAAAATGCTAACCTGGCAACTGTTGCTGCATTCTACTGAAGATGATTCTCTGCTCAGTTCAATGTAGCGTGTCATGGTAGTGAAAGGTGCCATCTTCTTCTGGTTGCCCCCATCTTAATTGTGTCCTCTCTCATCTTCATCCTGTGCACTTTCTTATTTTGTCTTTAGTTTGCTTTCTTAAGCATGTCATCTCTTAAGTATGTTCTTTCCTTGAAAGTGTGTAATCTCTTTAGGTGTGTCTTCCTAAGTGTCTTCTCCTAAATGTGCAATGAAATGCGTCCTATCATAAGTATCCTGTCATAAGTGTGTCTTCCTAAGTGCAGAGATGTAGCATTGCTACCCAAAGTGGTCCAGCCCAACGTGCTGCAAAGCAACCAGTGAGGCGCATAGCATCAAACTAGGGGTGGGGTGGGGTGGGGTGGGAGGAAAAGTGTAACCAAACCATTTTGGTGTACTTGGAAGCAACCGTTTGGCCTTACATATACTTAACGTTCCACTCTCATTTATTTAAAAAACACTATTCTGATCATGCCCATCCTCGGGGGTTGGGGGGTTCAGACGAACCCCTCTTTTTAGAGAATTTTGTTTAACTGTAAAATTTTTCAGAAATCCCCGGCTCATTGTGTACACTCGAACCCTCAATTTAAAAAACCCCGAGAACGGTCGTGATGATATATAGCTTTCATCAAGATCCACAAATACTGATGAAATGTGATCACGCACATCATAAACGCATCAGCCACTCCTGCTTGCAAATCTCAGAAAATTAGACCTTCGTTTGGGTTGATTTCTTCCTCACTGTGGGTTGGACATATCCAAAATTTGAAGCAAAAATTTTTCAAAATATACCTACCCAAACAGTGTTTTGATTCACATACAAAATCATTTGCTCCTACCATACACAGAACAGCTGTTTTGTCTTATAAACATCGTGCTTAGGCTATGGTTGTCCTCAGGCATGTTTTGATGCGAGGTAGGGTGCTAATTGGCCGTCCACTGACAGCGTTTGTAGCTGACATGACCAGAATTAATGTTTGATAACACTTGAGTATAGCCGTTTCTTGTGTGAAAACAGCAATTGCAAATATGCTAACACTTTAGAAAATGTAGCATTTTCCACACATGGTATATTATGGGTGTAAGTGCAGATGTGTCTGCAGTTCTTGTGGATAAAAATCGCAGCCACAGAAACTACTGACAGTTTCGAATTCATCCGTGTATGCGTCTCCACCAGCTGATTTTAAGAAAAGTTGTTCCCACTTCATGTATCTGTTGTACTCACATTGATCGAACCCATCATTGATAAATGACACAATGAGGTCCAGAGCCTGAGAGTATATGCCTCGCTCTGTGGAGATGTTGGTCTTTGGGAGTAATTCTGGCGATGCTGTCCCACAGTCAAATTTCGCTGGTGCTGTTCTGTGTCTTGATAGTTCAGGTTCTTCTTCAACTTTGCCCAAAACAAGTCAACTTTTATCTCTGTGCGTAACTTGCTAAGGTTTCAAATGTATGCATGAAACTGACTGTCCCTCAGCCGCTGACAAGTTTCACCTTTGAAGAGATGTCCTTAGGCTGTCAGCATGGCAAAGTACACATTCACCTAAAGCAAGCCCATACAAGAAATCAAATGTCATCATTATGATAATGAACACCTCGGATCGGTGCTTTAATTTTCACGTCTGTACAGTTGTCCAGAGACCATGTCCATAATTCTTTCAGGGCAGGGTAATCTTCGTTATGCAATGCTCATGATCGACCGTTCCATCACACAGCAGACGATTCAGAACTTTCTTGGTTCAACTTGTCTCTTATTTGCTGCAGCTTTGCATCAAACTTTGGGGATTTTTTAACTAGTTTTGTAATTTCATATATGGTACCCAATGCTTCTTTCATTATTTTTACTCTCCTGATACAATCCAGATACAGATTCATAGAATGTCCATAGCAGTGACAATAGGGCACGATAGTCTCATTTGCCATCATGTTGGTTTTATGCAAACTTGCTCATAATTACCCATAAATGTTCACTTCCGGCACCCAATGACACACTGCCCACTATCGCATTTCACACAGCAATTTGACAGTGAAACAGACAGTACAAACAATAACACATGTACTTTGATTATTTATTAAAACAACTAGCCATGTGATAATATTAATACCAATGATTTATTTTATAATGACATAGGTACATTTAAATGAGAACCACTTGTGTCCCCTATACAAGCATCAAAGTTCAGATTTCTTCATTTGGGTAGCTAAGCCAATTTTCGCTCCAGAGATATTACTGCAGCCATAATTGTCCATTGTCCTCTAGCTTTGTTTATTGAAAGATTCATTCATGTTAAACAATCTTTGGGCTGTAATGGTAGAAGCATCAGCGCAATCTAATTTATGAAGACCAATTAAATCTTCGCCGGCCTCAAGTTTAATGTCTACTTATTTCATGCAAATTATGTGGTTCGCCAGGTCACTCATTTCATCAGCCATGATGCTGAAAAAATCTGTGTTCTGCAAACAGCTAGCAATTTCTCACATTATTTTGTCTTAAACCATGCCGTCAACCGGGGGGTCATCAACTGGGGGTCATCAACCAGGGGTCATCAACCGGGGGTCATCAACTGGGGGTCATCAGCTGGGATCAACACGTGATGGGAAAAAATAGTCCAGTCAAGGCCTGTATGGCCAAAGTGATTCCGGCGCCCTTGAAGTCTGTCTCCTCTTTTCAAGTTCTCTCTTTGGTGTGTTCCCTCCTAAACATTCCCTGTACATTTATGTCTTATGAATGCCTACACTTTTTTAATGTGTCCCCGGAAGCCCATCTTATGTGCATGCCATCTTATGTGCATGCCATCTTATGCGTGCGACGATATATTACGGGTGTCAGCTCTTAATTATGCCCTTACCAGAGTATGTCCCTTAAATATGTTGCTCTTTACTTAATTTAGAGATTATTACGTAAGAAAAAATTTCTACAATCTCTGGAAGGACACATTAAAATTTAGAAAAAAAAATTTTATTTTTATATACGCACAAGCCAAGCCATGTTTGTCTACTAATTAGGACGAATAAAGGAGGGTTTCTACAAGGCTAATAAAATTTATTACAGTTATCACTGTGTTAGAACCCCAAGATCTAGGCAAGTAATCCCGACAAGTAATTATCGGATGCTACGTGACATGTCGGATGCTACATGACAGACATTAGTCACTGATGTATAAACAGCTTAAAACAATGGAGTTTTAATATAATAATAATAATATATAAAATACTTCTATTGCGCTAAAATCCTCGGGAGATACAAAGTCGGCAACCACCAAAACAAAAGAGGGGGGGTGAAGCAGTTCCTAATTCCTAATTGATAAGCAGTTCCAGTTGTGAACAGTTGGACTGGTGCTACGCTGGGGAGCTATGGAGGATAAGCAAGTTTAAACTTAACACTAACATGAATTGAGTTCCACAAAGTCGGTGCAGCAACTGAAAAAGGTTTACTTCCAAAATTTGGCTTAACATTGGGAACAAAAAGTAGATTAGAATTTACATTAGAAGCAGTCTGGGCTGTCTTTTAACAAGATTTAACAAGATTGCCCTCTCAAACAACAAGTTCCAGATGGCAAGTGGACAAGGAAGCCATTGGCTTATCGAGAGTTCAACAATTTTCTCATCTATGTGTTGCCTGCTCTTATCAGATATCTGTCAATTCTATTTGTAAACATATTCACACTACTAGCATTAACACAATCATTAGGCAGTTTGTTCCATTCATTTATCACCCTCTGTGAGAAAGAGTACTTTCTCATGTCCAACCTACACTGCTCCTTAACTAATGCTGCTTCGTGTCCTCTGGTTCTACTGCCTTCTTTAAGTTTGAAGAACATATTCCTATCAACATCCTCATAACCATTCACTATTTTAAACACTTCTATTTGGTCTCCTCTTAGTTTCCTGGTCTCTAGCGTTGTCAAACCACATTGTAATAAGCGGCTTTCGTAACTAAGGTCTCTCAATTCTGGAATCATTTTAGTTGCTCTTCGTTGTATTCTTTCTAGCTTGTCTATGTCCTTTTTATGATACGGCCTCCATGCTTGAATACAATATTCCAAATGTGGTCTAACTATTGCTTTGTACAGAGGTACAATTAGCTGTTTCTCCTTATACGTAATAGTTCTCCTAATTAGCCATAGGATTTGATTTCCTTTCGAAGCAACAATCCAACATTGCTCTGAAACTTTCATGTCAGCACTAAATGTTACTCCCAAGTCCTTTTCTTGTGTGGTTCTACCTAGTACAGCATCCCCCATTGTATATTCTTCGTCCATGTTTCCATGTCCTATGTGTATGCATTTACACTTCCCAAAATTAAATAACATTTGCCATTTTTCTAACCATTTAACTAATGTATTTAGATTATCCTGTAAACTTTGTTTATCTGTAACATTAGTAACCTTTCTGAATACTTTTGTGTCATCTGCAAATTTCAGTACTTTGCTAGATATGTCATCTTCCAAATCATTTATGTATATTAAAAACAGTATAGGGCCTAATACTGATCCCTGTGGTACCCCACTCAGAACAGATTTCCAGTTTGAAATCTCACCATCTACTATTACTCTCTGTCTTCTGTGTGTAAGCCACTCTTCTATCCAGTTAATTACATCATTACCTATACTATAGGCTTTTAGTTTAAGTAACAATCTTTGATGTGGCACTTTATCGAAAGCTTTCTGAAAATCTAAGTAGACCATCCACTGGTGACCCGTCATCTACCCACTTTGTAATTTCTTCCAAAAAACATAAGAGATTGGTTAGACATGACCTTGCTTTTAGGAACCCATGTTGAGATGTATTTATTAATTTATGTTTTACAAGGAATTCCACCATGTGGTCTCTAATTAATGTTTCGAGTAATTTACATACAACTGATGTTAAACTCACTGGTCTGTAATTTTCTGGCTTGTTCCGCAATCCCGTTTTAAATAGCGGTGTAATGTTTGCTTCTTTCCATTCTGAAGGAACTATTCCTTCTTCTAGTGACAAGTAAAAAAAATTTGCAAGTGGTGTACTAATTTGCTCAACAATTACCTTAAGCAGTTTTGGTGGTATCCCATCAACACCCGGTGATTTATTGTCTTTCAACTTCTTAATTTTCTTTGCTATCATTTCAGGAGTTACAAATAACTGCCCTAAATGTTCTGATTTATTTCCCTCAAATTTTGTAGATGGAACTGGAAGTGAGCTGATATCTTCTGTGGTAAAAACTGAGCTGAAATACTCATTCAGGACCTCTGCCATTTGAAAACCGTCTGAAATTATGTCTCCCCTGTTGTTTTCCAGTGGTCCGACCTTATTTTCGAACTTTCTGTTTATTCCTTACATAAGCATAGAAACTCTTGCTGTAATTTTTTATATTACCTGCCAATTTTTCAAAGGTTCTTTTAGATTTTCTAATTTCAGTTGTAGCTAGGTTAAGTGCCTCTTTGTAATTTGCATAGTCTTCATCCTTTCTGGTACTCCTATAAACCCTCCACATAATTTGCTTAAACACTATATTTCGAATAGCTTCTTTTGACAAGTGTTTCTTTCTAGACAGTTTTTCTTGTTTTTTCAAGTGAACAAATTTTATTAATGATACTCTCAATTTCATATTTTAGAATATTTCAACATTCAATTGCGGTCTTATTCATCAGCATGTTATACCAATCTAGCTTTGCTAAGTATTTTCTCATATCTTTATAGTTACCTTTGTGGAAGTTAATTCTTTTTGTGATGACAAAACTATATCTAATACATTATCCCCCCTGGTTGGTTCTAGCACATGCTGAATAAGGAAGCTATCCTGAATTAAAAATATAAATGGTTGGTCCTCACCCCCTGTACTCTTGCAGGAGTGAGCAGTGAATGTAAATATGCTGGCTGCTTGGATGAAAGTGCTTGATAGGTAATTGTACAGATCTTTAAAATAATGCGATAGTGAACATTGCAGTGATTTAGGAAGTGGTACTGAGCGAGAGAAAAGACGAGACTAGGTAATTACCCTTGCCAAACAATTTTGCACACATTGAAGTTTCAAGATGTTATTTTAAAACACACACCCTTTGGTTTGTTTGAATTCCCTAAAAGATGGGACCACATTCATGTAATCAGTGCTATAATCATTCCTTGTTAGTTTCTTGCATACAGAACAATGCAGTTAATTGTATACATTGTTAGTATTTTGAACCACACTGGCCTTCATGCAGTCTTATTATGTTTGTCTTTATGTGTTCCCAATGACCACAAGATAACCACACAATGACCACTAGCCAGTGGTCACAGCTGGGATCTTTCCTGCAGCAATTTACTATTACAATGATGTGGCCAGTGAGTCATTAATATTTCGGACTGGTGCCACTAAAGTTGGTGCCTACAATCAACACTGATTGGATTGTGAGGACATATCATTAGAACTCCTCCATATCATAAGAATGCTCTGTTGGTGTGTTTGGTGAAACAGTATCCTTTATTTGGCCATCACAAGATAACATCTGCCTTTTTGATTACAGTGACAGTGCTTTCATTCTTCAGCTCCTGATATAAACCAAACCAATATCCACAAACTAGGTACATGTATCTGTGTATCTAAAGTGGAATTGTAGGCTTTTTACTGTATCAAATGTGCCCAAACAGCATTCTTGGCTTGATGAAAGCTGATCATGATTATTCATGAAAGACCTGTTTGTGCAAATGACGTTAGCCAATCAGGTGCCCATCTGTACCATCAATCATATCTCCTTAAATGCCCTTAATAGACATAATTATTATCTTCATCTATCACAGGTAAAACCTTGGTAGGCAGTGTGGCAACTCCTCTAATGATTTCACAATATGTCTCCATCTTTGTTGGTCCTTTGCTGCCACTAGCATGGCATGGATGTCAACCCCTCTCCAGTTCATGTTACCTGTCCAGGTCTTTCTATGCCTGCCTCTCTTTAGCCTTTCATTGTGCCTTGGAGAATGACATTTATTAGACCAGTGGACCCAGTAACATGGCCATACATATATGTGTCGATGTTATGGTAGCATCTCAGTTCCATCTATTGCATTCGTCTGTTAAACTGTGCTGTTGAAGTGCACATAGAGAAAGGTCAATATGACTAGAGCCAGCAGAAGTTTTAATTTCAGATGTGTCCAGGGTGATGTTGTTGTCGTTCCATAATGGTTTCAGTCTTGCCACTCAAGTTGCCAGCATGGCTGAGGTTTATGCAACTCTTGAAAGAATTTCTTGTTTTGATCCTTCATCCTATACTTGAAAGAGGCAAATCTCTAGCTCTTTCCCATTGGTGGATATCTGTGCATGTATGCCATTTGCTTTGTTAGTCATGAGCATTATTTTCTCTACATTAATTTCCATCCCATAATTTTAGGTTTTGTTTGTCAAGGCAGTTTACAAGGCAGCCAGTTCTTATCCTTTTCCTGCTAGGCTGTCGATGTTGTCAGCAAACCACATATTGTATGTTTACAAAGTATGTTTGATTGTTTCTTACATGGAACATTGCTCTACATCATTGGTGCTGTTATCACTGCATTTCGCAGAATACATGTTTGTTGGTGATAAAGCTACTATTCAATAGTCTCGCTATTACGCAGACCATTGTAACACAAATATTTACATAAGGCGGTCAGTCATGGACTGGCATAGGCACCAGGTAAAAGGAACCACCGGCTTTAGCTGTTTCTTCCAAAAGACACAGGCAAAGTGGGGTGAACAAAATTGCCCAAGCTTCGACACGGCAGCAGGTGGATTTGAACTACCGTCCTCTCGATCGACAGTTGGATGCACTAACCACTAGACCACTGCTCCCCACTACATTATGTCAATGATCATTCCTCTATATGTTAAGTTGTGCCAACAAAATACACACAAAACACTGATATTATTATGATAATGTGACTAGTTAAATAAACTCCATTATGATAAGATTGTTTGGTTCCTGGATTCTCGTTGCTGAGAAGAGAACGTACATCTATACACAATAACATTTTCATTGCCTGCAGGAATAACAATTCAGTAAACTAACTGAATGGTAGCTCCTTAACCATATGTTGAGTGGTGATTTTCAGAACATGAAAACTGTTTGTTCTAGGGGGATTTCGTCCATACACTGTGCTGATCATCTTTTTATCACTCTCTCCATTGTCAGTTACCAGCATATGCTACTGTTAGGTCATCGTTGGATCTTCATCATGGCAATTTCACAACTGAAGCCAACCATACCTGGCAATTGCAACCCAAACAAAAAACATATCCTACATACACAAGGAAGTTAGGGGAAGGTGGGAAAAGGGGGAAAGACTCACCACATTTGGCAGCAGAAGATTGAGGGCATCACACACTGCATCCTCAAGATTGGCAAAGCACACAACTGCACTGAGGCGCAGGATGGCATTCTACAACAAACAGTACGACTACATACAGTGATCAGGCTAGATTCTACACAACTGCACTGAGGCGCAGGATGGCATTCTACAACAAACAGTACGACTACATACAGTGATCAGGCTAGATTCTACACAACTGACAACACTTCTTATTAACATATATTTTAGTTATTCATTTATTATAATTATTTATTTATTTATTTATATTAACTATTTATTTGCTATATTTATTTATTATATTTATTAATTTGTTATTAATGTTAAGCGAATACTCCAATTCTTTATTATATATGTTTAACTATAACATTACATATTTATTATTATATGACTGCATGTATGTTTTGTACATGGCTATGAACAGCCTGGGCCCTTTATAAATATTAGCAATAATAATAACTTGAAAGGGAATTATCTGTAAATATGTCTTTCATGGGAACATGCTTGCTTTGATCCTGTTCACCGGACATTCCCACAATGTCCTCAAAATGTTATAACATGTAGGGGATGTTTTGAGAACGCCTGCGAACGTTATGCATTTGTTGGGTAGTTTATATTATGATGCATGAAAGTATGTCACAGTTAATGAGACTGCCCAACTATATAGAATATAATGGTTTCTGTTGTAAAAATCTTTCAAAAATACCTTTTAGCCCATCAAAAACCACAATAACCATGGGACATATTCCCCATTTTCATCCTATTCATTTTAACATGTGTTCTGATTTTGAAGCTATCCAAGACAGTGAAATGTAGTAATCCTCCATCATAACTAACACCTTCATCAACTGTAGCTATAGAGTTATTATTGATGGTATGAAATGACAGGGGACATTGACCCAGACAGGACAGTTATCTAGGGCCGAGTTCACTTGCCCAGATATCATCTGCTTTATTGCTCTGATCCATCAATCTGTCATCAGTCATAAAATATCTAGGTGTTCACTGGCCCATATATGGCATAATTATTCCAGAGATGGCTTTATTGACTCATGCAGTTATGGTAGCTTGTTAGGCGGGTGGGTTAACTTTATTGACTCATGCAGTTATGGTAGCTTGTTAGGCGGGTGGGTTAACTTTATTGACTCATGCAGTTATGGTAGCTTGTTAGGCGGGTGGGTTAACTTTATTGACTCATGCAGTTATGGTAGCTTGTTAGGCGGGTGGGTTAACTGGCCCACATATGGTAGTTATCTACGTATGTTGTGGGCAGAAAGTCGGGACTGTCGATATAGAGGACCGGGGTTCAAGTCATGGGTTTATTATCCCACAGATCAAGATCACATGTATATAATAATACCTGTTAATAGTGAGCAGAAGATGAACTAAATACCACAATTCAATTCCTGAAGAATGCATCCAAAGGTTGTAGAAACATCAAAACTAAGTTAACTTTATAGTTGTGTCAAGATGAAAGTTGTATTTATAATCATTCAATTCCCAACCTGATGGACACATTCATGGACGTAACACCCACAGACTTAATCACCCACACCAAAATCGCACAAAATCCCACAACAGATACACGTGTTTCATTGAACTTACACATTTACATGTGCATGTGTTGGTCTCGTTTATTTCACCAATCTCAGTTTGTCAGATATAATAATATTCAAACTGTGAGTTCATTGGCCCACATATGGCAGTTGTATCTAGGTGGGGGTTCCTTGGCCATAATATTTTATGGGTATTAACTTAGAAAAATACATTCAATATTCTATGCTTCTCTGTCTGGGAGCCAAGCCGAAAACTTATTGATTTCCAAACATTGATCTTCATCATCAACATAAGTTTATTGAATTATCATATTCCTGAACATGTTGATGATTTTCAATTAGGCCTACTACTCCGTAAGCTACCGCTTGGTAGTACATTACAGCAGATTGTCAATCAAAATCCATGGTCCCATGGGTCACTATACAGATGGGCATCTCGAAGATGGTTTCATTTTCTCTTCTGTAGTAGCACTGGTCTGTATAAATTGAGTTATCTTTCTCTAATGATATAGGAGGTATGCGAGTCTCTGAAGAAATTAACAGATACGCTTCCTGTGGCGAACTTTGAGCATTGTTCCTTCTCGACTATGCAGCTGCCATCTAGTTGTTTACTGAATCATCCTAGTCTACAGCCCCCATAAAGCAAGATTAGACTAATCATGGCAAGGACGCATGATGGCCTTGGAGGAATAACTTCCCTATTTGTCAGAGATACGGCCCTTCCACTTAGTGTCCCTATTTCTAGCTCAATTTCTCTATATCATTTGTTTTTGTCCAATCTCTCACGTATTTTAATAAAATTATTGCAAACCCTAATCTAGTCAATACGTCCCCAATTAATAAAGCAGCTTCAGCAAAGGAACTGTGTAGGTTGGATATGAGAAAGTATTCAGAGGATGATAAATGAATGGAACAAATTATCTACTGATTGTGTTAATGCTAGCAGCTTGAATGCCTAAAAATAAAATAGATATTATATCTGATATGGGCAGGCTATACGTGTACAAAACACTGTTGGACTCTTGCCACAACACAATTATTTTATTTTAATATGTACTGAATCATCTTCATGAATAGCTAGCCAAGTTATCCAACGTTGCACGGGAGACAAGGCAGACACTGTAAGGGCTTATGGCTCCTTGCACCACCCAGTCAAGTTACCCAACGTTGCACGGGAGACAAGGCAGACACTGTAAGGGCTTATGGCTCCTTGCACCACCCAGTCAAGTTACCCAACGTTGCACAGGAGACAAGGCAGACACTGTAAGGGTTTATGGCTCCTTGCATCACCCAGTCAAGTTACCCAACATTGCACGGGAGACAAGGCAGACACTGTAAGGGTTTATGGCTCATTGCACCACCCAGTCAAGTTACCCAACGTTGCACGGGAGACAAGGCAGACACTGTAAGGGCTTATGGCTCCTTGCACCACACAGTCAAGTTCAATGCCTATGGTTTCACGAAGTGTTCACACCATACAACGGAACTTGTATGTGGACGTTTGACATCGATAATGTAACTCGAAATAATCATAGGAAACACGCAAAGTGTCAGTAACAACTATATGCAACTACAAACTCCTACTGTTCCGAGTTACATAATCTACATCAAACATCCACATTTGTAATATCTCCACCCCCGGGGTAATTTTTTTAATTTTGTAATGATAAACCATTTGCATGGGCCCCCAAGCCGGCCTAGAAAATTTCAGCCCCATACATGTGAAACTGACAGAGATATGAGGAAACATATGGAGTGACAAACTACTTTATAGTATAGACAACATGCTGGTATTAAAATAAATTACTTTAAAAATTATTGCATAGTATATTTTGTAAGACCGTACCACGAACAGTTGACTAACATTTAGCCATTAATTGCTCGGTTTGTTTTTCTGTGGCTAAACGAAGTTCTGTAAATTTGATTGACAACTGTCAATGAAAGCCCGGTGTTATTTCACATGTTGTCATATGTACTCATTATGGATGTGCAACTACCATGTCTTGATAGATAGATACCATAAGATTGTGCCCACTGGGCAAACAATTCATCAAGATGGATTGAAACCTTTTTTATCCACAGTATACAAAACTTGGGTTGTCTCCACTTCACAGGTTCCCTTCTGATCTCTAAAGAATTCTTCCAGATTTTGTTGGCAATAATTCACATGCCAAGACTTCAAAGAAGGTACGTTCTTATAAATACAATGTGGTATTCAGTCTATACGACTGCTGAAAGCGCCTTACGCTTCACCTCTGGCAGACCTGTTCATTCCAAAACCAACTCGACTTCCCTGGGAAGCATTCAGCCATGCTGCAATTACTATATGGAGACTATTCGTTCACATATCCACCACTACCTATAGCCAGATTCATACAGCCAAGTGAACTGAGGTAGTGAAAGAGGAGTGAAAGAACAGTGAAAGAAATTGCCCAAGCAACAACTGAGCTACAGGGCCCTACAATTAAACAATTAATTTTCATTTTGTAGAAATGTAACTAACACAATCATTTTAATTACATGTGCAAAATATGCAAACATCGTCTTCGCTCCATACTGCAGTCCCCAATGGCTCGCCTCATCGTGTCTTATAGTCACCACAGTAGCTGCTCCTAGATGTGCTTACATAAGCCCAAGAGTGTCTGGCGCATAATGTGCGAGAACGCCTCAACCTGTGCTAAACCACATTATGTAAGAGAGGCGCACTGTGTGTTTGCAATGCCAGAACCTTGTCAAGCATGGGAAAACGTGTGAAAATTAGCACTAATTAGGCCAAAAATAACTGACTGACAATATTTATGAGTAACACAATAAACCGTCATATCTATTCATCTTGCATGCTGAGAATCATGACATATCTCAAACTGGCCTCACTACAACATATCCAACAAATTAACACCTGACTATTAACAATATTCAATTTAACTGTTTGTTAACACCTGACTATTAACAATACTCACCGTAACTGTTTATTCAGTCACTAGTCAGTGTACATGACAGGAGGTGACCCATTCAAGTCAACCAGGCAAGGTGGTGAGTTGTAGGTACTGGCAGGCACAGCTCAGTTGCTGCATATAATATACACTGCAACTTGCATGAACATAGATCAAAACCCAGCCATTCCACATAGTTGGACCTTGTGTGTATTGTGGATGTGCAGCTACCATGCCGTGACTAGGCGAGAAAACAACTTTAAAAGCAAGCAACTGTAAAAAATACTGACACCTAAAAACTGCAGCCAGATGGAGTTTTACCCAGTGAGCAAATAAGTAAATAAATAATGCAACCCATACTGAAGGTTTCCCTTTATCAAGATGCACAGCAGAATTGACTTACAATGTTAGTCCCAGTAAACAATGATACCACGATGCTAGTGGGCGATATTGTCCTGGAATGGCCATCTTATAAAACTGCCGCTGTTTGGTTTTTAACAGGGATGTGACAGACACAAGAGGAAAAACCCTGAAATAATTTAACTAGATGGCAAGGGCCCGAAAGAAGCGAGGGGGCGTCGGCCAAAAGTCAACGTGGAGGAGGGTGCAGGAGGGGGCAACCCCCTGCTAGGGGGACCTCCCTCAGGAAATTTGTTTAATAAGATGCTCTGTGGTGATTTCTGAGACACTTTGAAGCCAAAACAAAATGTTCAAAATCAGGACTCTCACAAGGAGCAAAATAAAAATTCTTACTTTTTCTAAAACAAAATACATTTCAGATTGGGAGGAGTTGGGGGGTCAACCTACAGGGTTATCTAACAGCTACACTGCAAACTGCTTGATTCATCTATCCATCTGGTCTGGTCATGGTTTTTAACATGCTTAACAAGTGTCATCAACATTTTGACAGTTGGGTTCCACTACACGTGTAAGTTTTATATTTTAATAGAATCTAAATTCTGAAGTGTTCTTATGTAGATTCTAGCTTTAATTGAAAATATTTTGCCAGATAAATTTTTTTTTTAATTAGCCTGTCCCCAATAAAAAAATACTCTGATTTGGTGTGAATGATACTTAACCTCATCCTCTCTCTCCATTCCAAATACGAGATATAAAACACTCGTGAAAAAGCTAAAAATTCTAGCAGTACCCTCTTAATGAATTAATGGGTGGGACACTTATGAAAACAACTTCAGATATAAATTAGACTCTGAATTTGATGTGTCATCACAAATTGAGAGAAAAAAACTGAGGAAGAGTCGACGTAGGCCCTAATTAGAATTTTCGGCCCCCGATTGGATACATGGATAGTGAAAAATAACCTATTTTTAAAATCGATTTCTTACCAAATTAATAGATGGGGCAAGAAAATATTCATGAAACTGATAAAATAATTATATTTTATTGGACATTTGTGTGGTTGTAAGAGTGGATGGCTTTCAATGGGGCATATATGAACCAGATTTTCAACTGGAGTGATTTCTACCTTTCCTGTTCATTTGGCAGCCATTGGCAAGATGCGCAGATGCAAGTCTTGTTTCTTTCAAATGATCCCATTAGTGGAGAGGGCCAACACACTGCATATTCATCCAATCACAGTGACCATATCGAAAATAGTTGGAGAAATGTTTGTTGATGTCAATGGGAAGTAACACGTGGGTAGAGTTCTCCAACAAAAACGTGAACCACAAACGAAAAATACGATCACCCTATGTTCCCCAGATTTTTTAACCGGATTCACACGAATCATAAAAACATTATTTTTGGCCCTGGAAAAAACGGAAATCTGGAGGGAAAAAAGGAAAAATCTCATCCATGTTTTAAGCACCGTATTGGGGTTTTTTCATTTGTGAACAGGAATGTTGTTTATTTGGCATTAATTAACATAAAGACTTACTTAAGTTTACAAAAAAAGAGTGTGATTGTTTAAAAACTTTCTTGTCCACATGCCATCTGTGGATTTTGTTTGTCAAATCTTGTTAAACTGTGTAGCTCTGGAAACCACACATATTTAAGTCATTATTTATAGATAGAAACTTAGCATGCTGGACAATATTCTATAATACAATTATGACTAACTAATAACCTATGGAATATTTGCAAAAAATAATTCCACATCAGCAAATTACGCAAAATATTAATCAATAGACCGTTATTATTTCCATAGGATCAGTTATATTTATTTATAAAAAAATTCATGTCCAATGTACAAATTACCAAATTGATCATGCTGTACAAACTGTTTCACTTATGACTGTTGATGACATCTGGTAATTAGCATTGCCAACAGACATTAATCAAACCTATCATAACTAATTAGTTAGTGTAAATAGGAGGCCACCGTATAAGATTATTTACAGACAGCCAGGTCACCTATGAGGTCAACACAACTCTCTGGGTGAATCCAATCCAACTTGAAGTCTGCTGTTAATACACACCCAACACTGTTGAGAAACAAGCAGATTATATGCATACACCGCCTGTCTGACACTGTGACAGCAGCTTACCTGTAATAGGATTCAGGCGCAACTGTAATGTGCTCAATTAATGCTTGCAACATGTGCCAGATGGATTATTCTGAGACATGGTTTTGCACCAATGTTTTATTCAGAGATTGTTTTATGTTAAATGTGTAATCCTGTGAAAAATTACCATATACTAGGTGTGACACCCACATGCGTCTTATATATATTATGATATAGGTCCAAACACTCTGATTCCACAATAGGTTAGTGACATTTACCCCTTTATGTCCCCTACAAGGTTGATGGGACCTACAGCTTTTGATGTCTCAACTGACATGTAGGAAAAGAGGGGTGAATAAAATTGCCCAACAGACAGACTCGAACCCCGGTCCCTCGACTGATAGTCTGGCACTCTAACTGCTAAACATGGGATATTACCTACAGTCCTACACAGTGTGCCTAGCATAGATCAGGCTCTCGGGTTCAATGGGCAAGGGAGTACGAATACAAGCAAACGTTTTACAAGTAAGGAGATAAAACTGATGCATGTTATCATGAGAACAGACAAACCAATAGATAGGAGATGCGCTGACAGACTTCAAGAACATATTATAAGGGAAAATAAAGAATGGATGACAACAGCGACAAGGGAAGAGGATGGGTCTGAAAGAGACAAACAGAAAGAGAAAATAAAATACCTACTACAGGTGTAGTGTAACAATAGCTGAAACTGGAGATGACAATAAGGCACAGCTGTGTCATATGTGACACGAATGAGAAAGGAAGGATAGCTACTACCACGGATCAACTGGAAGAAGAACAAAGGATCACTAACAAGAATTACTTGGTAGAAGAGAGAAGAAAGAAAACTACTATCAAGAATTCACTGGAAGAAAAAGAAAAGCAAACCATGAAACAGAAGAAAGAGAGATTACCACAGATCAGATGGTCAGCCATACTTTACTGTCAGCAATTATAACAGCACACACACAGAAGCAGTAAGCACTACAGGCAGATAACATTATCAGCAGACAGATAATATCCTGCCACAACACAGATAACACTGAGTGTCTGCTATGATCACTGAGCTGATGTTGAGATATGGTAACAGCCCACAATGATATATCTTGCCATAAAGTCTACATGTGTGTTTTACTAGAGGAGCAGTTTGCATTAAGAACACTTACAATGTTATATCTTGCAATGGGCAATACCAGGTATGAACTTACAGAAAAGTTTTAACTTCAATTTAAGGTCAAGTTTGGACCTCAAGTTACAACTGAAATAATGGTGGATAGATCGCCGGACTGTTAGTTGAAAACACTAGTGTTCGAGGGCACCTGCTCCCACTTCAAAACTTGGCCAATTTCATTCACTCCACATTGCTTCAGGACACTCATCTGTATACATGACTACCTAGCAATAGGCAGTGATGGGATTCCAGTGGAGGAATTATAAGAATGAACAGCTTTCATGCAGCGATTGCAACATGTGGCTGGATGCTTCGCTGAGCAACGACTGAAGGGCCTCGTATAAATTGAACGCTTTGCTTTGCTTTTGAGATCCTGGTCAAATATTCAGCTAAACTATATATAAAACATAAGAAACTACTACTAGTCTATAGTGCAGATATGCTTTGGTTCCTATGGATGAAGCAAGTCCTTGTGAACATGGCAGGTTGTCAAGATTCTGTAGTGGACATGTTCAGCTCTCTGTGTTATATATTATGATTTGATTAGTATTCCCCTGACTTGATTTACTTCCATCAAGATTTTTCTCAACTGTCACTGACAGCCCAAAACTGCATTAAACAGACATACCAAAGACCCAGCGTCTAGTCCACAGGGGAAACTGTCAGACTTGTGGATAGTGCTGAACTGATCAGCTGCATTTGTTGAATCAGACATGTTGAGCAACCCAATTCTTAACTGACTCAATTAATTTTCTCCAGGGGTTTGCAAAAATGTTTTTCTTGCACTGCATGTTATGTATTTTACACCTTTCTTGGTACATTTTATTCCCTGCTTCTTGTTCCAAGGACATGTTCCTATATTCCTTCTCTTCTGTAAGAAATGTGCAATGCAACTTAGTAGGATAGGTCAACATTATAATAGGTCTGCGCTGTGTGTGTGGCTGGTGTGACATGAAATGTTACCTCCATGAAATATTGACTCTGCAGTAATGCTTCCAACTAATATATTGTCTTTTTATAATGAAATATATTTATGTTCTACTTCTGCTGATTGCAATGTTATTATACAGGGTTAGAAGTTGCGACTGCATAGTCGTGACAGTAATTTGAAATATGCGACAAGATAAATTGCTTTAGTCGCAGTGTGCGATTTGATATTTGGGCATTACATCTGATAACATGATTTACTCAATGTGATTTCAAAGTAAAAGTATGAAAATATCTCTAACAGTTACTCGTTTTTACGTAGTTTTAGGCTTTTGCATCTACAGGCAGATTTGATATTTGTAGTGCAGTTACAAAAACCCTGTAAACTACTATCACGTTAGGGCTGGCAAAATTAATGTTGCATTTTAGTTACTAAAAGTATGTGCACTCTTAAACAAATATTTTACTCCAAAACTTGTTTAGTTAAGGAGCACAGCTCCTAGTTCAGAATGTTAACTTTGAGGTCTGTTATAAGTTGAAACTACTCTTGCATTGAGGGCCATCAACAAAGAAAAAAACTGCATCTTTGTTCAGGAAACATAATTTCCTCCTTCAGCAATCACTACAAATAGATTTAACAAGATTTAACAAGATTGCCATCCCAAACAAGTTCCAGATGGCAGGTGGACAAGGAAGACATTGGCTTATCGAGAGTCCAAAAATTTTCTCATCTATGTGTAGCCCGCCGTTATCAAATATCTGTCAATTTTATTTTTAAACATATTCACACTACTAGCATTAGCACAATCATTTGGCAGTTTGTTCCATTCATTTATCACCCTCTGTGAGAAAGAGTACTTTCTCATGTCCAACCTACACTGCTCCTTAGCTAATGCTGCTTTGTGTCCTCTGGTTCTACTGCCTTCTTTAAGTTTGAAGAACATATTCCTGTCAACATCCTCATAACCATTCATTATTTTAAACACTTCTATTTGGTCTCCTCTTAGTCTCCTGGTCTCTAGTGTTGTCAAACCACATTGTAATAAGCGACTTTCGTAACTAAGGTCTCTCAATTCTGGAATAATTTTAGTTGCTCTCCGTTGTATTCTTTCTAGCTTGTCTATGTCCTTTATACGATATGGCCTCCATGCTTGAATACAATATTCCAAATGTGGTCTAACTATTGCTTTGTACAGGGGTACAATTAGCTGTTTCTCCTTATACATAATAGTTCTCCTAATTAGCCCTAGAATTTTATTTCCTTTCGAAGCAGCAATCCCACATTGCTCTGAAACTTTCATGTCAGCACTAAATGTTACTCCTAAGTCCTTTTCTTGTGTGGTTCTACCTAGTACAGCATCCCCCATTTTATATTCTTCGTCCATGTTTCCATGTCCTATGTGTATACATTTACACTTCCCAAAATTGAATAACATTTGCCATTTTTCTGACCATTTAACTAATTTATCTAGATCATCCTGTAAACGTTGTTTATCTGTATCATTTGTAACCTTTCTGAATACTTTTGTGTCATCTGCAAATTTCAGTACCCCACTCAAAACAGATTTCCAGTTTGAAATCTCACCATCTACTATTACTCACTGTCTCCTGTGTGTAAGCCACTTTTCTATCCAGTTGATTACATCATTACCATATTGATTAAATGTAGACATTACAATGTTTATGATTTGACTCTACTTAATTAAACTTTCCTGACCTGACAAATGGTCTTTTAGTTTAAGTAACAATCTTTGATGTGGCACTTTATCGAAAGCTTTCTGAAAAATCTAAGTAGACAACATCCACGGGTGACCCGTCATCTACCCACTTTGTAATTTCTTCAAGAGATTGGTTAGACATGACCTTGCTTTTAGGAACCCATGTTGAGATGTATTTATTAATTTATGTTTTACAAGGAATTCCACCATGTGGTCTCTAATTAATGTTTCGAGTAATTTACATACAACTGATGTTAAATTCACTGGTCTGTAATTTTCTGGCTTGTTCCTCGATCCCTTCTTAAATAGCGGCATAATGTTTGCTTCTTATAAGCAACTAACAGAGTATAACTAGTCAATTTCCCAGGATATATCATCACAATATTGTTTACGCATAACAATATTTTATTTAAAGAACACAAAGTTATCTCAATAGCACACAGTTGAACACAAATCTGACATCCCCATGTTGTTACATCAAAAACTTGTATTAAAAACAGTTATATTGCTAACATAGTAGGTCTACATTTATGAAAAATAGATTCGGCCACTGCAATTAGTATAACAACAGTATATAGTTGAGCACAAATCATAGCATTTATAATGGACATAATGGAAGCATTAACTGTTATTTTTATACATGCTGAAAGTATCTGTTAGAATGCGTTAATTTGTCAGGTCAGGAAAGTTTAATTAAGTAGAGTCAAATGTTATCAAATTCTGATTTCATTATAAATCATAAACATTGTAATGTCTACATTTAATCAATATAGTGTTGCCATAAGTTCTTGACAAATTTCATTATATCTTCGGTGAATTTAATTATATCTAACAGGTGAAATTGATGTTTTGAAATCGTTCATTTTGTCAGAATTCTCATCATGAAATATGTACGGAGTGGTATGGACAAAATCCGCCTGGACAATATCCCCCCCGACAAAAATCCTGCTAACCAAGTGACAACTGGAAATAAGTCCCCCATCCTCACATAAAAAGTAAAATCACCCCATATGACAGTTTTTATTTGCACCTGTCAATATTGGGATTATGTCCAGGGGGTATTTTATCCATGGGGTTTGTCCTACATACTACTTGTCATGTGTCAGCATCAAAGTGACTGAACCCTGCTCCTCCTGATCAAACCACAAACACTGGCTTAGTTAACGTTTTCCCTTTCTGGAGGAGAGAGAGCCCCCCCCCCATATTGTCAGACTTGCACACAGATGTGCTGTGGTGGTCTGATAATAAACAGAGCTAAACAAGTGAGCAATCTACACAGGTGATAGCCGCAGGTAATCTGTCTCAGACTGACCTTTATGTCATTAAGTGACTGACTAATCCCATTAAGCACAAATCCATAATAAATCATGTAGCATCGACTATTTCATAGCAGATGTGACAGCGAGACAACAACAATGTCCAGATTTGCTTCAATTATTAACAGACATCTTAGGTGCACGATTTATTATTAGTTACTGCTAGTGCTGTCACGGTCCTTGAAGACCATTTATTCATGGTACGGGGCTGTCACGGTCCTTGAAGACCATTTATTCATGGTACGGGGCTGTCACGGTTCCAGTTTTCATGAGTCTGTGTGGTTCTCGGTTCTTGAAGACCATTTATTCATGGTACGGGGCGGTCACGGTTCCAGTTTTCATGAGTCTGTGTGGTTCTTGGTTCTTGAAGACCATTTATTCATGGTACGGGGCGGTCATGGTTCCAGTTTTCATGAGTCTGTGTGGTTCTCGGTTCTTGAAGACCATTTATTCATGGTACGGGGCTGTCACGGTTCCAGTTTTCACGAGACTGAATGGTTCTTGAAGACCATTTATTCGTGGTACGGGGCTGTCACGGTTCCAGTTTTTTCACGAGTCTGAATGGTTCTTGAAGACCATTTATTCATGGTACGGGGCTGTCACAGTTGGGAGACTGGGAGTTGTCTATACTTGAAATAGAGAGGAAAACTAAAAAACATTAATGGACCAAGATAGAACCAAAATCAGCCAATCACAAACAACTACAAACTGAACAAGTGGTCAGTGGACATTAGATACATTTGAATTTAGAATTTACAAAGAATGTGTAACTTTATTATTGATAACTAGTGCTGTGACAGTCTGGTGCCTACTGAAAGCAGTGGTGCCTACTGAGACCCTTGGTGCCTACTGAGAGCCGTGGTAACTACAGTACCTACTGAGACCCGCTGTACTTAATGGGACCCGCGGTTTCAGTTTTAGACCGGGAACAGTGACCGCACTAGCTACTGCTTACCTTAGACAAACTCCTACGTTCAAAAATCCATCTAACAAGTAAAGCAATATTTTTATATTTAAATATTTGTTCAATGTGCCTGTGAAAAACAACCCTGGACAGGTGATGTGGTACGGAGCCTGGTGTGATGATCTGCCATTTCTTATCATTTATAATCCTATGATAACATTATAGGTGCAATGTTGTTGGTTTACTGCATAAGAGATACAACCACAACACACATACATAATTTAACTGCGTCATCATCATTATGGTATATTTATGTTTGCCATTAATATGTACATGTTACTTTGATATTGGATAAAAGTCATTAATAAATTATACACTTCTATGTTCTCCCTTTCCATTCGATTTTTTTACATTTAAAATGTGTATGTTGTTGTATGTTTTTATTTTCATTTGGACAAAAGAATTGAATTGAATCATCTTCAGAGGTCAATTAGCATTACAATATAAAGTTCATAATAGTTCAAAATGTTCATAGCAACTGATTAATATATAAATTGCCAAGAAAGACATCGTCAACTTTTGCAGGTGTGTTCATATGTCACAAGACCAATATGCATTACCACGCCTCAATTGTTTAACATGAAACATAAAATCATGTTTTTAATATCCAACCTTTGGGTCGCTCAAACTTCCAAGAGACCCATCAAGGTGACGCTGAGGTCATCTTTACTTATTTCTAAATAAAGGTGACCTCTATTTCTACGTCTGTTAATCGGAAAGTGGTTCTATTATATTACATCCCATGAGTGAAGCCAATAAAATGGTCACCATCTGACCAAGGATGGCAGCAAACCACTAAGTCTGAGAGAAAGACTGATTTATCATGAGAAACAGTTGATCCAATGCAATCAAATAAAATTACTCAAAGAGACATGGCAAGAAATTGTATCCACTGATTTACAAATGAGCTTTACTTTCGATGACGTCAATCACAAATGATATTTATCTGAGTATTGGCAGAAATGCTGCATAGGGAATTTGTTGAGATCAGCCGGGCCAAGTGGGAAACACCGGGACAGAACTACAGTTTGACATGTGGCTGGGCTGATAACATGGTTACCCATGAACAATGAAATAACGCGAACAGATAGCTTGTATGACACAGTGAAAGTGTAAGTCATTTGCTTATCCACAGTCCAACAATGTTATATGTATAACAATGTATAAACCGCCCCTTCTGAGATATTTGTCAATTTAAAAAAATATATTCACCTTGCTAGCATCTACACAATCTGTAAATAATCTGCTCCATTCATTTATTGTCCTCTGTGAGAAAGAGTAATTTCTGATATCCAATCTACACTGATCCTTTACTAGTGTTACCTTATGTCCTCTAGTTCTACTACTTTTCTTAAATGAAAAAAATAGACTGAATCATGTTTTGTTTTTTCACTAGCAACACAATACTTATGACAGTAACTACAGGTAGTGCTAGCAAATTGATCCAGGTTGATCCATTTAAAACATCAGACAAGGTACTGTGAATTATTTATTTCTCACATAAGAGTATCTTCGAAAAAAAATTAAATATATATACTTATATATATATATATATATATATATATATATATATATATATATATATATATATATATATATACAATCCAAAATATTTCCTAACTAAAAAATTTAGATGACCCCCTTTTACAAAACTGACTAAAAATCACCCATCTGAGTTTCCAATACATTATTCAGTTGCCATAAGTTGAAACCAGGTAAACATGACAGTAACTACAGGTAGTGGTAGCAAATTGATACAGGCTGATCCATTTAAAACATCAGGAATTATTTATTTATCACATAAGAGTATCTTGGGGAAAAAAATAAAAGATATATATATATATATATATATATATATATATATATATATATATATATATATATATATATATATATATATATATATATATATATACAATCCAAAATATTTCCTGTTAACTAAAAAATTTAGATGGCCCCCTTTCACAAAACTGACTTAAAATCACCCATCCAAGTTTCCAATACATTATTCAGATGCCATGAGTTGAAACCAGGTAAACATGGCCATACATAACTGAACGCCAGTCCAGATGACGGACCAGCATCACCTCATAGACGTGTGTAGAATCATTTTGTTTTATTGCGGTGAATCAATCAAGGTTATTAGTACCCCCATAAAGCAGCACTGGTCACATCAAAGGAACCCAGTGAAGCTGGTCCACTGTTTATGTGACAGATATGATAAGAGGCAGAGCAGTTAACACACTGACTGGTCAGTGTGTGGCCAGTCTGGCTGCTGGACATTGAGCCAAAGTCATAATCTGGTGTTCTTCAGTTGGTGTTAATGGCACACTTGTACTGGTCACACCTGTAGTGGCAATGTCTGCATGAGAAGCATACTCTTGTGGGCCAACTAAAGGTGTAGCCTGTCACTACTGGTGACATCGCGGAGGTGTAGTTTCTCACAGGTGATAGTCTTCTTGTATATGGGTACAGCAGCAGGGCTACAGTTCTATCGTTAGGTGGTCGATCCACATGATTGCTTCAGGAGAAACCGAGTGGATCTCGGAGATTCTTTCAGTAAATGTGGCAGTGGTTGCTTGTTGGTCATGCCACATTCACATCTTGTAGTGTCTTTGATGTGCCATTTGTGCATCACACACTTGCATCGCCCATGCAGAGTTCTGATGAGGTTCATGGTGGTCCGCTGGCATCGAGGAAGGTCAAACCCGGGAAGTTTGGTGGTAGGGTCCAGACCGTCCGGGACAAGGTTCTTTCTGATGTCTGTTAACACCCACTCTCTTCTGCACCTCTCTTTCTCTGTGATGTTAGTTTCAAGGAGGGAGGTTGCTTCAGCCAGAAAGTCTGTCGCAATGTGAGGTGGAGCGATGGCGATGACAGTGTCAACAACTACGTGACACAATCTGTCAACATTGACTACCACTGCATCACCTCAACACTTCAACCATCTAGTTGCAATATGATGCTTCATGCTCTACCCATAAATGGTCTCAATTAACCAGTTGAACATTCTTTCAATAGTGAGTTTTATAGACACAGATCACCAGCTGTGACCCTGTGTGGGACGTTTCACTTCCCCTGGCATAGACGTACACCAACAGCTTTTAGTGTCTCATCGAAAAGACACAGGCAATTAAAGTGAGGTGAACCAAGTTGTCTAAGCTTCGAAACAGCAGCAGGTAAACTTGAACCCTGGTCCTCTTGATTGACAGTGTGGCAGTCTAACAGTCTTGACTAGCAGTGCGGCAGTCTAACAGTCTTGTCACAGCAGGTTGAACCCTGGTCCTCTTCATTGGCAGTGTGGCAGTCTAACAGTCTTGATTGGCAGTGCGGCAGTCTAACAGTCTTGTTACAGCAGGTTGAACCCTGTTCCTCTTGATTGGCAGTGTGGCAGTCTAACAGTCTTGATTGGTAGTGTGGCAGTCTAACAGTCTTGTCACAGCAGGTTGAACCCTGGTCCTCTTGATTGGCAGTGCGGCAGTCTAACAGTCTTGATTGGCAGTGCGGCAGTCGAACAATCTTGTCACAGCACCCCACATAATATTGCTGTAAATTAATTGTCATCAATATATAACAACAAACCTCTAAAGTACTTCCGCATACTTATTTCTATTACTAAATTAGTAGTTTTCAGAGAGCAATAATACACATTCAGTGTGTTGTACGAGCTACGGAGGTCTGGGACATGCTAGTTTTTAACCTGACTACCCTAATGAGGATTGACATTAATGTTCCCAAGAAGATGTCTTTGGATCAACAAGTTCTGATCGGGACAGTCTTGGGCATGTATTACAGGAGGCTTTCACACTAAGCTTACGATAGGACATATCACACATACATATATGGCACTGTCATTTCAGCATTGTCTTAAAATTAAGCACTACACAACAACAACTTCACATACTGCCAATGATATCATTGGATAGAAATTATTAAGGAGGGTATTTTCAACAAAACATCAGTAATCAAAGTAATCATACTCTGATTCACCACTGATGCAAACATCGCCACACCACAATGTTGAAAACAACATTATAAAGTCCCCCCATAATCCATGATATTATGCATGGATCCCCCAGGCCAGACCCATAGCAATGTTCCTAAGAGGTAACCACGCAAACGTTCAAAGCAATCAGCCAGACTATGCATTAGAAACCACCGGACTATGATGTCATACCGTGCGTAAATGGAATAACTCAACAAAGCCATGCACCCGTTCACATGCCTGTGGCACCAATCGATGCCGATAATTAATCTGTGACACTGCGCGCGGCAGTCTGCCCTCTGACCAATGGTCCATACAAGCAGCAGGTGTCACAGTGAGAGACGTTGCGAATGACGTCAATCTTTGAACCATTCCTCCAAGCATGTTCATCCAAGTATCAACGCCAGCTGCGATATTAAACACGGTTAGATGACGCATTCATTTCAATTGATCCAGCATCTCTGACTTCTTATGCCAGATCATCAGATTCGATATTAATTGCTGTGACATGCTGATAGTGCCAATATCTGCAGATGTGTGCATCATGTGCATGTGCAAATGTGAATTGATACCATGAATGACACCATCATACATGTCTAATATGGGTGGCAAGTTACGTTATACCAATCAAGTTGAGACATGTAACTCTCTGTGATGCATCTACCCATCAGTAAAGCAAAATGTAAAAATGGAAATGACAAATAGGTGTTGTTTGCTAACAAGAGAAACAGTAGAAATTCTCCAAACTGGTGAAGAATTGTTTCTCCTCATTCTCCGCCTGTTTGCCAGGGGTTCTAGGCCCGCCACATGGGCTCTGAGGCTTCGACTGGCAGCCAGGAAAGACTTTGTAGTTCCAGAGTAAACAAAGCAAAAGCTCTTGAAAGTCAACACCACAAATATGTCATTAACTTTGTACAGTACTGTTGCCTTAGCAACCAAAGTAATAAGACTTTCCTGGAGTGCTTTCTTTGTAATGCTACCTCTTGAGTGAAAGGAGAGCCAGCCAGAGCCATGTCACCAAGGACATAAGAGTTGCTGCTGTCCGATATGTGAATGCCGTGTTTAGGCAGTTATCAACAGGCCCATGCAGGCATGGCTGTGGGCATTCATTATCATATCTTAATTCCTTGATAACATCTGAAGAACATTACTACGCTCTTCTTTTTTTACATCCCCTTGCACCAAGAACATCTCACAGGGCAGAAACTATCACGTCACCTAGCTTCCTCCGTCCTCAGTCACAGAAGCCATCTTGCCTAATGCAATGTCTACTGCCTTTCCCTCTCTAACAAGGTTCTTTTCAGACTTTCTTTATGCCTTTTTTCCAGATGGACTCAACTTAAGTGCTTTCTGATGTCATCCTCACACGCAACCCAAGTATGTCAATCTCTTCTTTCTGATAAGCTGTTGACAGACATTCCTGTTGGCATTTTTCTCTTACATCTTTGTTACGATACACATTAAGTAAAAAAAAAAAAGTACTCGTAAAATCTTCTCTAAGTATCAGTAACTTTTCAGTTACAGCCTGGTAATAAATTCTCAAATTGCTCAGCAACAATGCAGCCAGCATTTAAATACTTCTGAGACCACTACATGTGTCTGTGGACTACTGGCGCAGTGGTTCTGTGCTTTGGTGCTCGCCTAGTGACCAGGAGATACTGGTTTTGAATCCCAGGGACATTATCCAACCCAGTTACTTCATACAAATTGGATACAACTTTCGGAGACACTAAAAGCTGTTGGTCCCTATTAAGGTGACCATTAAATCTATGCAAGGCGAAGTAAATGATCCCGCACTGGGTTAAATGTGGACTCACAGACCTATAAACCCACTAACATAAAACCACTCCTGAGTCAGCCCTCAAAAAGGCTGTTTGGAGTTTATATATACATATATATATATATGTATGTATGTATGTATGTATGTATGTATGTATGTATGTATGTATGTATGTATATATATATATATACATATATGGAAACAAATTCCAAACCTTGTTACACCCCCCTACCCCTCCCGCCACTACCAACAAATTTAAAGACCAACAAAAGCAACAGTATTAAGAGGGCTCTGAACGTCACATTGCAAATTGTTAACTGTCTTGGTGCTCCACCCAAGCCCAACCAGTCTCATTGTTCACTATTCGTATTTTATGATATTATTGCATCTTACAGATGAACATTTTAAAATGATTACACCAACGCTACCTGTTGCTTATATGCCACCCGCTGTTCATTGCTTTTGGATGGCAGTCTTGTTAAACTTCTTTCAGCATTCCCTCAGCTCAGTCTACTGCATAAATTATTACAAAGCCACAGAGACACAAGGGAACTGATCGAGATGAACAACTTTACCTCAAACGTTGAATGAAATGAACTACCAACTGCCAGAGGTGCAGCAATTTCCAAATAAATGTAGTTACGAAAAAAACCCAGCAATGTTCAAGTAATGAATCCAGCTACTAAAATGCTTTGGTGGTGTCACTTCTTTATATAGCGATCCATAATGAAATTACTTTACTTGTCACATAGGGTCTTCTAACACCATGTCTTTTTTATATTTAACAACTCACTTTCATGCCCAGTGGAACCTAATTGCTTTTTATCCTGAACCATATTCCTATGCCCGATATTCACAAAATTGCACATTCATTTGTGATCACCCACTGCTCTAGCAGTGAAAATGATGTTTTAATGAAACTCAACTATAACTGAGGTCTACTTGAACGTAGTCAAACTAGGCATTCAAAGTTGACCAAAAAATAAACAAATAATTCACGAGACCACCAGTGAAGGTAATAGGCACAGGACATTTTTTATTTCTGCCGAAATGTTTGACATGAACACCTGGAGACGGGTGGCTTTACAAATCAGGTTGCATGACAAATAGCTTCAACAAAAACTTCATCATCTTTGCTGTGTGTGTGTTTAAGAACATGACAGATAGTTACTTTAAGTCTGCTATTATTTTTATCAAGTGCTTGCCTTCACATAGTACATTGAACACAGGCTAGACACAAAATTTGGGTGCTTTAGTTCGGCAGTTAGGGCGCCAGACAAATAGAGAGGCCCAGGGTTTGTGGATCAGTCAATTCTGCCAACAATTCTGGACACAACTGAATAAAAAAACAGACAAATTCAGCAGACAAGACAATCTGGTTTTCTATCATGGCCGATTTTGACAATCCAACAATTTCATTCTATGTTGTACCATTCTGTGGAAAATGTAGAAATTACACCCCTTTAGTTCGGCCCAGAATCAATGAGAAAATTCCGCACCAACTCATTACTACAAGTGTGGCTTTGTAATTTTGCTGAAATGCTGTTTATTCTTTCTAACAGAAATCCCCAGAGTACGAATGGTGATGAACAAAACAGCACCGTGACAAGCAGTGTTTGATATACCCACCTTGTAAATAATCCTCCCACAGTAATTATAATATCACCTCATTATTTTTGTAACCAACACTATTACAGTTCACCAGAAAAGCGTGACTGATAATACATCTGTTGGTAACCTTACAAGTTATGAAAAGATCAGCAACACAGCCAGGTCACGCGTAATGAACATCTAAAACATGTGTAGCAAGGTATTTACACATCAAAGTACAAATGTCAAAGCTGAAAGACAGAATGCAGAAAGTGCATTTTAAGTTATGAATATTAATAATTGGTCCTTACTTTCCAGCAGCAATGTCCACAACTAGGACACATGTTCTCTGGCGTTTCTCTAGTCCCTCAACTGACAGCAGTAAGAACCAGCAAGTATACTGATTGACAAGCCCCACCTAGACTGTTAATTCCCGTGCTCCACCAGGTCTTTTCAAGCCATGCTAGGCAACAAGGCTGATATCTTTTTGTCTCATTTTGATAACATCTGCAAAGGGCAGGTATACGTGCATATCGCCACTCCTTGACTGGGCACCACTGGCGTGTGACTCATTATGCATGATTCACCAGAGTTGAGTAGTCCCTGACGGATAGACCAACATCTGTTGAAAGAAGTCAATACATGGATGTTTTTATTGTTTCGCCTTGAGTGTAGCGGGGTACCCTGCATTGTCCCTTCTTGGCATGCGGATGCTTCAGCCACATATTTCACCCAGCAGCCATCCTTCATACAAAACAACAAAGAACCCCAATATGGTTGCTATGCCACACATTCCCGGAAGTCTAACACCTTCAGATAGGAATCAACACATGCTATGCCACGTGAAAGTGAGCATGCACAAACCTAATGCCACATCAAGCAGATCAGTTTCTTCATCTTTTGTAACTTGTAAGACAAAATTAAGTAACCTCCATGGTCCTTGAAACATCTGAAATAACTATGTCTGAGAAAGGAAAAAATTACCTTACAAAAAGTCTTCAGATTTTGCAGGAGCTGCGAAGTCACAGACAAATGAAATGAAACATTGCAACTCGGATGCATGAACATTGAAAAGTGAATGCAGCTTGTAGATTCAAAGCCATGTGAATCATGCATTAAGTGGATAAACCAAAAGCAGGGCCGAGTGATTGATGCTCCATCCAGTGATAACCCGACCATGACTGAAGATGGCTTTCAACTTCAGCAGAACAAAGCTACTGCCTGTAAACTGGATACTGCAGGACATTTGCGTGTGTTGTTCTGTTTATATAGCTATTGGTGTTGACATAAGATAAAATAGGGGTAAGGATGAAGGTCTGCTGTGTTTCATCAAGAGAAGAAAGCTGGCTAAGTGTGGCCATTGGAAAAGAAGACCAGGTAGTCTGGTACTCAGCAGCATAGAAGGAGACCAACTAGGAAAAAACCGGCACAGCAAAATGGGATGGATTGACAACATCAATCATCGGACAGATGGTGGAGATTCTAACGGCCTATGTGAGACTATGGCCGTATGTTATTAGCATCTTCATTTGACATCAATGCAACATTTCAAAGAATTATTCGCCCATGATACTCAGCCATGCTATTCATAACGTTCTCTACATCAATAGTCAATGCACGCAGCTGAGTGAGTTGATGCAAAAAGAACCCAACAGTGCATAGTGAACATGCGATTTCTCGTTTCGTAGGCTCATGCTTCATAAGCAACCCATATTGTGCCTGTGACTGGTAGAAAATCCAGTGTGACAAATGCTCTCTTTCTCTCTAAACGTTTTCTCCGATTTTGAAAAATATGTCACTCACTTTCATGTTCATTTCATTCCACCCCAGCTTTGTCCACTCCTTCATGTCGTCCCTACATCTTCTTCAGTGATTCGACACAGTTCTACGATGGATACTTTATCGCGTAGTCTGTGATTTGGCATCCATCTCATAATCTCATTTTTACATTCTGCGTGTTTGTAAATCGCAACAATTCTAATACTCCTCTTCCACTCTCAAGGTCTCTTGCTAACATCCCCGTGCCAATTCTTACAGTCCACCTTAAAGATTTTCTTAAATTTTATGGTCTTAGGAAACACTCCTTATGGTCTAGTGCATTTTGGGCATGGCGTTTTGTATTATGGGATATGGGCCACGTTTGTCAAATGGCATGCAAATAGCATGTCATCAGTTCAAAACACAAATGCACTAGCTACGTATAGTCAGCTACAACAAATTCTCATGAGATCCAATCAGTGTATCACAATTTGTATGGCTAACTCCTTTTCAGCATGCATACCAAACCAGAGGATAATATTACGGGTTCATTTGCGATTTCACATATTTCTGTCACTAGTCTCATGGACGAGCACCACTCAGGGTGGCATCTATGCTCCATTATAAAATGAATGTCCCAGAGAATCAGCTAAGTAAAGATCAATGTCCAAATATGATGTCAAAGACTTGTTCATTTCACCAACTTTCTGCAGATTATGGCCATTTGTGGAGGTGTGCTCAACCGTGGGGGTGTGCTCAATCTTGGAGGTGTGCTCAACCGTGGAGGTGTGCTCAACTGTGGAGGGGTGCTCAACCGCGGAGGTGTGCTCCAAAGTGGAGGTGTGCTCCACTGTGGAGGTGTGCTCCACCGTGGAGGTGCGCTCCACTGTGGAGGTGCAACATTAATTTCAATGGGCAATGGCAAACTTCTAAATTCTCACTAGCAAGATCAAGGGACAAATATAAACACATCAAACTGTCATTAACAATCAAAACCGTGCTTCCAAACCAGGTTTTCCTGATTAATGGTCAGTGTAACAATAAATGCAATGAATATGTCACTTCAATCATGACTAAACAAACATAACGCTGTGTAAAGTTAATCCAAACTGCCACCGTGGAACCCAAGATAAGAGGATTGACCTTCAAGTTTTTGTGCCTAGTTAAACACTGAATATATATGGTGATTTCTACAAATAATGCATCACTCCATTGGGGAAAATCTGCATGCAACATGCAAGAAACGAATGCACTAGCATGGACACGCAGAAGCTGAATTAGCAAACTGAATTTAACATGGAATATTTAGTTGCAACAACATTCACGCACACAGTAAAATACATTCTGTGTTTTTTATCAACTATGACATTTAAGTCTCATCCACAGGCTAATGCTGCACAAATAAATAACATAGTTCACGCTGTTCGCTGGGTCCGTGCGTGATTCACAATGGGAATGTCAAACAAGAAAAATCAATTGCACGTGATTACATGCCGACAGCCTGGTATATCAGGCCTTATGGACCAGTGGGTGCTCAGTGACGCTGATGCCAGGGTGAATTACTTCTGGAGAAATCAATGCGTAAATTACAGGGGGGGAGTAGGATGTGGGACTCTTTTCACTCATTACTGCAGGTGATAGTAAGTGATTGGTGAACATAGCTGGACAATGGGAGGTTAGGGTATTGACCAGGTAGACAGGTAAATGGGTGGTCAGTCAAATGGTCAAGCAGTGCAAGTGGCAAGAGTATACAAACTTCTTTTGGCCATTTTGCTATAGTTTGAATACCATAAGATTTAGCCCCCAAGTCCAGCTGTAGAAGACGTAACTATGACATCACTTGATGTGGTGCTACCATTGGCCATTAGTCTCTACAGAAATGTATATTTTATCTTAGTTGATTCCACTTACATGTTGAATACGTCAACAAATTGAATTCCCATGCAAATTGCTGTTGCCACAAATAAGAAACAAATTAAATAAATAAGAAGATTTATGTGTTAAGCCTACACTAAACATTCTAGAAAACAAAAAGAACTCCATGCTCAGGAATCAATTATTCCTGGAACAACAAGTGGTAAATCACGTGAGTTATTCTACTTTGCGGAAAAGACTGAATTGTTTGCAACGACAATGACCAAACAAACCATCTGAATGACCACACAACATGTCCTGAGAGTAAAAAAAATACTTTAGAAATGTATCCATATTTGAAGAGATGCAGGAGTTGCAAAATCGCAATAAAACGAACTGAAATGACGTACCTCCATCTTGAAAGTTAGATGCAGTGGGAAAATATCTGAAGTCGTGTGAATCATGCATTAAGTAGAGAAACCGAGAGCAGGGCAAAGTGATTGATGCTCCATCCAGTGATGACCCAACCATGACTGAAGACTGCTTTCAATGTCATGGACATTCTAAGTATATCTGATCATTATCAACAATTACAATACATCCGCCGTGAAAGAATCTCAGTGCCAGACAGAGTGCTGCACAACGTGCGCACTAAAAACCCATTGTGCAACACGAGTGTGCTCACAATGCTGTAATCAGAGAGGAATGTTGTAATTGGACTTCATCTTATTCCAGTAGCTTATTTCAACTTATTACAATAGTTTGCAGCCTTACTTAAAGGCTAAAGGTCCTTCCTCGATTAAATTTGTTAGCTCGTCTCATTTTAGATTTGTTTTGCAAAAAATCAAACGCACCTAGTGTCTACCACGACATGACATGCTAGCACACTGTATACGTTTTTAGTTAGCTTTGGTGAAGTGATCAGACACGCCATTAAATTATTTTTGACTGGATCCTGTTAAGATTCGGTGAACAAAAAGGCCAAACGTGGTCTCGCTCTGTATAAGTACATAAGGCTATTAAAATTTTTGCACCCTATCAAAAAATGGTTTGTCAATGGTTTACGCCCCTATTTAAGAAGGGATTGCGGAACAAGTCAGAAAATGACAGACCAGTGAGTTTAACATCAGTTGTATGTAAATTACTCGAAACATTACTCGAAACAAATTAGAGATCACATGGTGAAATTCCTTGTAAAACATAAATTAATAAATACATCTCAACATGGGTTCCTAAAAGCAAGGTCATGTCTAACCAATCTCTTATGTTTTTTGGAAGAAATTACAATGTGGGTAGATGACGGGTCACCAGTGGATGTTGCCTACTTAGATTTTCAGAAAGCTTTCGATAAAGTGCCATATCAAAGATTGATACTTAAACTAAAAGCCCATGGTATAGGTAATGATGTAATGAACTGGATAGAAAAGTGGCTTACACACAGAAAACAGAGAGTAATAGTAGATGGTGAGATTTCAAACTGGAGATCTGTTTTGAGTGGGGTACCACAGGGATCAGTATTAGGCCCTACACTGGTTTTAATATATATAAATGATTTGGAAGATGACATATCTAGCAAAGTACTCAAATTTGCAGATGACACAAAAGTATTCAGAAAGGTTACTAATGATACAGATAAACAAAATTTACAGGATGATCTAGATAAATTAGTTAAATGGTCAGAAACATGGCAAATGTTATTAAATTTTGGGAAGTGTAAATGCATACACAGAGGAAATGGAAACATTGATGAAGAATATAAAATGGGGAATGCTGTACTAGGTAGAACCACACAAGAAAAGGACTTAGGAGTAACATTTAGTGCTGACATGAAAGTTTCAGAGCAATGTGGGATTGCTGCTTCGAAAGGAAATCAAATTATAGGGTTAATTAGGAGAACTATCATGTATAAGGAGAAACAGCTAATTGTACCCCTGTACAAAACAATAGTTAGACCACATTTGGAATATTGTATTCAAGCATGGAGGCCATATCGTAAAAAGGACATAGACAAGCTAGAAAGATTACAACGAAGAGCAACTAAAATGATTCCAGAATTGAGAGACCTTAGTTACGAAAGTCGCTTATTACAATGTGGTTTGATAACACTAGAGACCAGGAGACTAAGAGGAGACCAAATAGAAGTGTTTAAAATAGTGAACGGTTATGAGGATTTTGATAGGAATATGTTCTTCAAACTGAAAGAAGGCAGTAGAACCAGAGGACACAAAGCAGCATTAGTTAAGGAGCAGTGTAGGTTGGACATGAGAAAGTACTCTTTCTCACAGAGGGTGATAAATGAATGGAACAAACTGCCAAATGATTGTGTTAATGCTAGTAGTATGAATATGTTTAAAAATAGAATTGACAGATATTTGATAACGGCGGGCTACACATAGATGAGAAAATTGTCTTCCTTGTCCATTTGCCATCTGGAACTTGTTGTTTGGGATGGCAATCTTGTTCAATCTTGTCATGAAGTATAAATGCTTTGTTAAAAGCTGGCTCTAAGCCTAGCGGACTGAAAATCCTTGATAGCTCCAGCCTAATATAAAACAGTGGTTTTCTTGTGATCTTAATCAGGACACAGAACACTACTGAGATTGGCAAGTGCTGTATCCAGCTCTAGTTGCATCAAACACCAAACTGCTATAGTAGTGCAAGATTCGACTGCTTGAAGGACCTAGCATACACACTTGAGATAACCGTTTTAATATGCGCCAGCAATTACAACGGCACACAATGACCGTGCACTACAGCAGCTCAGGAGAACGTGCTCCTACATAAACAGAAACAATTACAACATTGTCTATACACCAGTAAACACCGCCAATTGCCTGGGGGAAATCTGCAGTGCATGCCACTGTTGACACTTTGGAAGCAGTTCATGGAGTCACTTTGGTTAACCAATAGTGATCACATCTGTGCACAAAGAAATCAGCTGTTTGTAGTTTTGTCTTTGTTTTTGTGTAACACCCGCATGTTTGGTGCACGTAACAAGCGATTATGCATGACTACGTGCGTGTGACATGTACAATAATACAGGCTTGCATTTAGTAAGCTCTGAAACAGACTAACTGTTGCATACAAATATGCACTGTTTGAGAAAAGAAACAACTCTTTCATCAGGTTCAATGAAGAGATGTCTTTTGGGTGTAAATTTAGGTCTTCACCCACACTGAATCAGTAGTCTGAACGGTCATTATTAATTGACAGTATTTCTATGATCTGTCAGAAAATTGTTGGAAATCACCAAATCCACCTTAAAATACAAAAAAGAAAAGTACTTTGCTAAGAAAAAAACATGAAACAACCCCTTTGTCGGACATAGACATTTTGCTTTTGCTCAGGACTATGTTTTCTGCATTTTGCTACGTACAGTATTGATGTGATATTCAAGTCTTCAAGTGTACACTGCTAAAAAGTAATAATTTACTATCCTTCCATGCCATCACTCAAGGTGGGACGAGCTAAAAGTTTCTATAAGTAGAATAAAATCGTGTGGTGTATGGTTAAAAAAGAAGGTGTTTGTGGGGTGACCAACACCACACAAATAACTTATCTTGGCTGATTACCTGATGTCATTTGCAGTTTTAAACAGTGCTGACAAATCATGCGGGTTACTCACAGAAACACTGCCCCACTGCCCCAGCGGGTTCTCAGTTTGTTGACCACATGAGTGACTTACACTCCTGCACTACTGAGCAAACAGAATGCCCCACCTCTTATCTGTGACAGCCTCCAAACTAGAAGAGCCACTACTTGTGGTAGCAAACTACAGAAAACTTTTATGTAATCCTATGTTCAACCTCACTGCTGAAATTCCATTAACATGCATGATTATCATGAAACTGGTGCAATGGTTCATTGAAAAGATGCTTAGCTCTTGTACTTGAGACATCATCATCATTTTGACTTATTAATTTAATTTATTTATTTAACTTCTTTATATAACTCCTTTATTTAGTTCATTTATTTAACTTTTTAATTTAACTTATGTTTATCTGTCTTTTAACCACATTTTATTTTAGCTTTTCAATTTATTTTTTATTATTTAGCATTGTCTTGTAGCGCCTTTGAGCTGGTTTTTTAACCCGGATACACAGCGCATTATAAATGTAGAATAATAATAATAATAATGTTTGTATCCCGTAATTACCCATCAAGTCATTTCATTCAAATGTGTGACAAGCTATCAACTCATCAAGTTAGGCCTGTTATGGCAACTTCACATTACGGCTACTTCCCATTATGGCTCACACAGTAGACACAGATTGTCCTCTGTAGCAAACCCAATAATGCTGCGGTTGTCAAAGGCAAGAAAATCCTTGCCATCTATAGTATCTTGGTGTAGTCATCTTCAAGCCAAATATCTTCTCATCGAGTGGGCAGATTAGGCAACTGCAGATGCCTTTGGTTGTACAGTCCATGTTTCACAGAGTGGAAGCGTGGAATGTTTGTTTTCAAAATCCATCCCACTCGATGTCAGTTTGGCAGCCTCTGCATTGTAGATTTGCTGCACTGGGATGATTCACGAGCACGTTTCCGAATGGTGGGATGGCCTTTGTTACCTCACACTGGGCCACATCAGGAGGGTGGTCATGCTCACCACTTTGCAAAGACACCAGCCTCACTGGTTGTCAGTGTTGACTTGCATTTAATGTCATATCTGGCACACATCCAGTACTTGTTGCCAAATGGCTCAGTATGCCTACACCGGAATCTGTACCACATACAAATAAATTAATGCTCCCCCTCCTCAGCTGGCTAATTACTGGCCAATTCCAAAAGTAGCTGTAATGGAACTAGTTTGGACTAGTCTGATTGCTCCACCAAATAGTAACCATAACGGGAAAAAAAGTAGCCACAACGGGAAGTAGCTGCAATGGGAAGTAGCCACAATGGGAAGTAGCTGCAATGGGAAGTAGCCATAACGGGAAGTAGCTGCAATGGGAAGTAGCCATAACGGGAAGTAGCTGCAATGGGAAGTAGCCAAAACGGGAAGTAGCTGCAATGGGAAGTAATGGATCACTCAAGGTCTATTAAAATCTATTAGATATCGGGACACACTTTATAAACAATTAAAAATGTCTGACCCTAATTCACCAGATTATGAGACCACAAACACTATCCTTAAAACGTACAACTCCATATTAAAAAGAAATATTCATGCAGCTAAACAAATTTATTTTGAATCACGATTTAACTGATTAAAAAATGACATAAGAAATACATGGAAAACCATCAACGAAATATCTTTCAAAAAATAAAGGAAAGAAAACATCCTCGAATTTTTTTAAAGAAAATGGTACTAGTATTACTGATAAAACTGATATAGCAAAGAAATTCAATAACTATTTTACAAACATTGGTCAAACTATTGCAGAAAGCATTCAATATAAAGGAAATAAAAATTATTACTACTATTTAAATACACAAGTTAAATCTGTTCTCAAATTTAAGAATGTTAATGAAGAAACTGTAAGGAAAACAATAAATGATCTTCCTACAAAAAACAGTAGTGGATTCGACGGTATTTCTTCAAAATTGCTGAAAATAATTGAACCCGCAATCATTAAATCCTTAACCTTAGTAATTAACCAAGTCATAAATACAGGCATATTTCCGGATAAACTTAAAATTGCAAAAGTAATTCCAATTTTCAAGAACGATGACTCAACATTATTCAAAAATTATAGGCCTATTTCTCTCCTTCCAACTATTTCTAAAGTTTTAGAGAAAATCATCCACAATCAGTTATCTGCTTATTTTATTGATTCTAAGCTATTTTTTGATAATCAGTACGGTTTTAGACCTAATCATTCAACCGAATATGCATCACTTGAACTAGTAGATAGAATCATTACTCAAATGGATAGAAATCACTTACCAATTAGTATTTTTCTTGACCTTTCCAAGGCATTTGATACTATTGACCATTCAATATTATTAAATAAATTAAGACACTATGGCTTAGATGGTAAAACTCTTCTTTTATTTAAAAGCTATTTAAACAACCGTAAACAGTACACCGAATTTGATGATACCACATCTGAAACTTTACTCATTAAAGTTGGAGTACCACAAGGGTCCATCCTTGGACCACTATTATTTACTATATACATAAATGATTTCTCACAAGCCAGCCAAATGTTTAACTTTATAATATATGCTGATGATACCACTTTATTTAGCACTATTGAAACTTTCAGAAATAGTGTCCAAAATAAAAGTACAGAATCAGTAATAAATGAAGAACTCCTCAAAATAGTTGAGTGGCTTAATATAAATAAGCTATCACTAAATAAAAGTAAATCTAAATATATGACCTTCCAAATGCCAAATAAAACTACACTGACATTATCTCTCAAAATTAATAATATAGATATTGAGAAAGTGGAAGAATTTAACTACCTAGGCTTAACTATAGATACTAACTTAAATTGGAAACACACAGAAAAAATCTCAAATAAGTGTTCCAAAACTATAGGAATACTAAACAGATTAAAACATGTATTACCTTTAGAAATAAAAATTATATTATACAATGCATTGGTATTACCTCATATTAATTACTGTATTACGACATGGGGATATCAAGGAAACAGATTAGTGAAAATACAAAAGAAAGCAGTACGAATTATAACATTAAGCAAATACAATTCACACACAGAACCACTTTTTAAAAAACTCAACACACTAAAAGTAGAAGACTTACTAAAACTACAAGAACTTAAATTTTATTACAAATATAGACATCAAAATCTACCTGTCTACTTATTAAACTGGCAAATAACCCCAAATACATACATTCACAACTATAATACTAGGAGACAAACTGAACTACATACCTACAGAACTAAACACGAATTTGCCAAAAAAATTCTTAAATACAACTTGCCACATGTTATAAACAATATCCCTGATTTAGTTATAGACAAGACAGTGACTCATAGTTTGAAAGGCTTTTCAAGTTATGCCAAAAATTACATGCTACAAAAATATAATGACACATGCTCTTTCCTTAATTGCTATATATGCCAACTAAATTAAATAAATTATGAATGAGCATAACACAGTTCATGCAATCACAATTAAACTTTTCAATTTGTATACTTGCACACAGGCTTACACGCGTACATGCGAAAACAACACATAAAACACACCAGTACAACACACCATCACACACTCAAATTTATTATATGTAAGACACAGACAAAAAACCAAACATGCATTCTACTTTTTAATGTAGAAATATAGGTATAGGGAATATATGTTTATTGTTATTGTTAGTTTGGGTGGCTCCTACGATAGCGACCAATGTTGGTCTTAGTAGGGGTCTCCCGTCCCACAGCAAATGTTTTTTTTTTTTTTTTTTTTTGGTTGTTGTTGCATAATGTATTACTTTTATTGATGATTTATTAGTTGTTATTATATATTGTACAGTTCTGTATGTGTATGTATCATATGAATTTACATAATTCATATTGCCACTCAATATAATTTATCTACGTTTTTCTGCTGTTGGGACAAATAAAATTTATCCTTATCCTTAACCACTATGGGAAGACTCCAATTCATCTAGTAGTATATGACATGTTGACAGGGTGATGGAATGACACCTTTTGGATGGGACAATAGAAGCTGTAGGTCGTCATGACCTGGTGGGGAAGTGGATGGGCGTCTCCTCTCTTGTTGAACCATACAGTTGGTGGCCTCGTCTGTCAACTTGTAATTCTTTCTTTTTCTTTTCTATGTGGTTTCTTCCTTGGCAGTGGCTTAGCAGCTGTCCCACTCCACTCTGGCGTGGGTTCTGACAGTGATGACACTGACTTAGCAAGATTAATATTTAACAAGATTGCCATCCAAAGCAAAATCGCCAGATGGCAAGAGCCTTTGGCTTATCAAGAATGCAACGATTATTCATCCAGGTGTACCCTGGTGAAAGTATAGTGTTTTTTAGTGTATCCACACCGCTAGCATTTATACAATCAGTTGCTAATAAATTGTTCCATCTGTTTATCATCCTTTGTGAGAAAGAAACAATTAATATGTTCTGGTAACAAATCTACACTGTTACTCTACTACTTTGTGTCCTTTAGTTCTTCTAAGTGAAAATAAATAGTAGTAATAGGCGTTTATGACAACTAAAGTCTTCACAGGGGTACAACTGCAAGTGACTTTTTTACAAGGTGCTTTGGAATGAAGATCACTTTGAGGAGTGTCTGCGGTGATCTGCCCAAGTTGTTTTAGAGGTCACAGACAATGACAGTGACATCAGCAGTGCACTAGTTGCATGTTCCGTAGCAGGTATTCTTGTGAGGTGCCAGGCTTGCATATGCCCAACAATGCCAGAAGATAAGATCAAAAGGCGGAGCACAGTATAATAGAACAGAACCAGACACTGAGAATGAGATATTCTGGCTGATTGCAAGTTTCAAGGTGTGTAACTGTGAAGACTGAAAAGAATAATATAGACATATAATGGCAGAGGACCTGCTAAATATCATACAACTAATACAAGATGAGGCGATTAACGTACCATCTGACACGATACTCAATCAAAGAGGGAAATATGTTTAATATTTATCATTATATCGATTTCGAGGTTGTTTAACCGTTGTGATGAAACGCTGAGTTTGGGTTTCCGGTAATTTAGGCATGATAAAAGTTCTTAGACACCATAGAAGTATTACTATTATGTGCGTCTTGTGATCAATGTGAGCTTCAGAGAAATTATATTTTTATAATGCATGTAAAAGCACAGTATAATAAACCAGGGCTTGTCTACGGATTGCATTATTATTAATACTATAAACCTCATTTGATGGGATTGTTTCAGACCTAACAGACAGAATACTGAATAAATAGAGGTAGGATTTAGCAGGAAATCCTTGTATGGCTTGCATGCAAGTTTGGCCGAACACAAAACTTTGTGGTTTTAAAAAAAAGTTGGAATTTACAAGAATTTTTTCAGTGAAAATAAGCCTTTCAGTGGATGCACAAAAACATTACTTTAAGGTGCTTGCAACAATTTGTTTAAAAAAGAAACCCTGGACGGATCAGTGAACACAAACAACCAATTGTTATTGTGAAATAAAACTGTATCAGTCGGAGGTACACTAGGCGTTGTGGGCAATGGTGTTCGCCTCATGACCAGGAGGTATTGGGTCTGTACCCCATGCCGGCGACCAACTCAACCATTTCGTCAAAATTGGGCACAACTCGTCAACTCACCTAGCACCTGGTGTATGAGAAGGAAGATGGAAGTACGTGTCGTTCAGATGAGACACTAAACGCTGTAGGTCCCTCCTACCTACTGTCTATTATAGATTCCACACAGGGTGTAAATGTGTCACCTGTCCTGGACTCCCACGGTGGTGTCTTGATCTTTAACCTATTAATGATTGCGTGCTTGTGTGTGAACACACTTATATGTTTATCTAATGTATCAACTAAATTTTATTATTTATTTAACTTATTTAATTAATTAATTTATTATATTTATTTATTTAAATTAACTTAGCATTACCTTGTTAGCGCGTTTACCGGGTTTTTAGCCTGGAAACATGGCGCTTTACAAATGTATGACAATGATAATAGGCTACAAACTGAGATAGCACCCAGTATAATCTCCTGGTCCGGAGGCGAGCATCACATCAATGGGCAATCACAGTTACTGCATCACCTTCATGGTCGGAGCACATTAGTGCTGTCACGCACACAGGCATGGCTGCAACGCCACAGCACATGAGGTGAATTCATTATTTAACAAATGTTCACAAGATTGCTTTCCCTAGTACAGGCCCCTGTAACATGCTCCAGATGGCATGTGAAGGAGGAAATGGATACTGGCAGCTGCGGCAGATCATCTTATCTATTCCAGAGGCATATTTGGGTCAGGTAGAAGAATTGATACTAAAAGTGGAGCCAAATACAAACTTACAGAACAGGGCTGTTTCGAGAGACAGTACAACATTATAGCTGTGATTGTATGTCTGATTGGGCAGGTGCTCATTTGACAGGTCCAGATGTGGGAGCCATAGAGGTTTTGGAAACAACATTTAAAACATAAAAGTATGTACATTTATTTGTTATATTACTCTAGCATATTACTTCAACGGCTTATAATAGACACATTATGTTAAAAGAGGATGAACATATATCACAACACAAGCTTCACTGTGAAAACACTTGGTTTGGACATCAAAAGCGTTTCAGGAATCGTTAAGCACAATAAAACATTGTTAACAAAAACCTCATAGATTAGACATAAAGAAGTACTCAGTGACTGAAGCAAATTATCTGTTGATTGTATTAAATGTTGAGTATGAATTCTAAAATTGTTTATTTACATTTATATATGTAGATGAAACACTGTGGACTTAGTAGGTAATCCATGTGCCATCTGACTGTTGTGTCAGATGGTAATTGTCAGAGGTAATTCTGTTTTATCCTGACCAGGGATAACCAAAAAAATCTTACCACTTGACCACTGTGTAATGTCCATCCCCAGTATGTCCTGATAACAGAGTTGACCACAGCATTACTGCGGATGCAGGACCAGTCAACTGGACTGGTCAGTTATTGGTGCAGATGTACAACCAAATTGGCTTGGCGATAGATGAATGGAATCTATTCACATTAGTGATAATGGATCAATACGATCATCTGCTGTTCACATCAACCAGCCAAGCATGGTCCAAGTCTACTTAATGAATACAGTGCACCAGGCACTGTTGAAAGCATCTTGCACTGCATGGACATGGCTATGAGCCACTGGCCCAGTGTATATCAAAATTATCTATCAGTGCTCAGGGTATTATCGGCTCACAACATCAATCTAAAATATAAAAAAACGTGATCTTCAGATATGCATTGTCTGCTTAGAATATTAATATATATTACAGTATCCATTTGCAAAAATCAATCTGAGATGTACAGACTTCTTGGAAGAACACTCCATCTACTATTGTGTTGATTGCTTGTTTATAAGACTATGAACATATGCGGTGCCTAGCTAATTTATTCGCTGCTTTTATTACTTTATATGGATGGCAAACTTGTCGTAACCACGAATCCAAAGTGTATCCAGTTTTCCAGATGAACTTTGCACAATTCTGAGAGAAACAAATTTGCTGAACATTTTTGCATGAGAAATTGTTATACTATTATCTTCTACCTAGCTGCCAGGAGTAATTGTTATACTATTATCTTCTACATAGCTGCCAGGAGTAATTGTTATACTATTATCTTCTACCTAGCTGCCAGGAGTAATTGTTATACTATTATCTTCTACATAGCTGCCAGGAGTAATTGTTATACTATTATCTTCTACCTAGCTGCCAGTAGTAATTGTTATACTATTATCTTCTACATAGCTGCCAGGAGTAATTGTTATACTATTATCTTCTACCTAGCTGCCAGGAGTAATTGTTATACTATTATCTTCTACATAGCTGCCAGGAGTAATTGTTATACTATTATCTTCTACCTAGCTGCCAGGAGTAATTGTTATACTATTATCTTCTACATAGCTGCCAGGAGTAATTGTTATACTATTATCTTCTACATAGCTGCCAGGAGTAATTGTTATACTATTATCTTCTACATAGCTGCCAGGAGTAATTGTTATACTATTATCTTCTACATAGCTGCCAGGAGTAATTGTTATACTATTATCTTCTACATAGCTGCCAGGAGTAATTGTTATACTATTATCTTCTACATAGCTGCCAGGAGTAATTGTTATACTATTATCTTCTACCTAGCTGCCAGGAGTAATTGTTATACTATTATCTTCTACATAGCTGCCAGGAGTAATTGTTATACTATTATCTTCTACATAGCTGCCAGGAGTAATTGTTATACTATTATCTTCTACATAGCTGCCAGGAGTAATTGTTATACTATTATCTTCTACATAGCTGCCAGGAGTAATCTGCAACTGCGTCAGAATTAGTATTATAATTCACATCTTGGCAGTAACTGGTATGATGTGTTATGTATGTTCTGGTCACAACTTATTACAGTATATGAGTTGCAAGATTACAGTGATCACAAGCTATACTTACAATATGATTACATTTGATATGGCTGTGATCAATCAATTATGATTGTAATCATAATTGAGTAAGGTAATGCTCTTAATATCCGACAATCAAACATAGAAATCAGTTGACATAGAAATCTTTATCATAACAAATACACCATTGATAATCAACTTTGACAAACACGCATACATTTATGTGACACACACTATACATAACAAAACTCTCCAGCTACCACTGAAGCATGCCTAATGTACATATATTACAAACCATACTTTGCCAAGAGTAAATACAGACATGGTCAAGATCTTTTATATCAACTGGTACCTACTTTATCAGCAGTAAGCTGTATGCACAGCAGATGGTGTAGCTATCAACAAGATATATATACACTTACACTAGTTACTAATCATATTTATTCCATCAAATGGTGGTGTATTAATTTATAATAGCTATACATATTTACTATCTATCTATCTACACATGTCTAAAACAATTATTTGTATTGTAAAGTACATGTTTGCTCATAATTATTTACTCTTCAATTCTAGTCATCTTTTTAGTTTAATTTTCAATATTTCTTATCCAATGATGTGGTGGGACCCCAAGAACCAGCCCTCAATATAATCACCTGAAGGAAGCTACAGTGCTACAGACACACCACCAGGCACAACAGTATCGCCACAAAATCCAACAGGGCACTGTGAAAGGGGAACAAAAAATCCAACAGGGCACTGTGAAAGGGGAACAAAAAAAACTGATGAAAAACAAACCAACTAATGACAATAGGGGGGTCATCACTGACTGGTGTCAGCCCCATGAACAAAAGGATCAATGCACTACGACTGAGTGACATGTTATACAAGAGAAAAAACTTGTTGTGAAAGGTCACATAGTCATGGACATTATACTGCTGTGTGGACAGGTAAGTATGTTGACCGAGCCATGTCAACATTCTATGTTCTAAGCTCAAGTGTAGGAAGGTCCATCCTCAATTTAATTTTTTGCTTGTCTCATTTCTGATTCACTTTCACGAAAAATTTAACCTATCTTGTAATAGTATCCCCTACAACCTGATAGCTTATTTATGCAAACTTACTATTTAGCTTTGGTGAAACTGTCAGGCAAATCATAATTGATATGTTTGATTAGGTCTGGTAAAACTGTTGCAAACAATAAAAAAAAAGGCCCAGATCTATAAACTACGACATTAGGCATTTTACTTACACGTTGGCAAGTTACCCAATTTAACAATCAAAATCAATGTTTTTTATTATTTTAGAAAAAGCACTCACTATTTTAATAAACCGACTTCGCATAATACTTAAACTATTCACACACTAGTACAAATGTGTACATCAACGAACCTGATTCAAGGTTGGCTAAATTAATTGAGATGGGAGATCAAGGGTCTTCTCAATAACTTCAGCCACACTAGTCCTTGTTGAGGGACATGAGTGAGTCATACAGCCCCATGAAGGTACAACACTCCACAGAGTTCAACAACTTCACACAGCTGAAGTTGTTAAGTTAATGACTTTATAATGTGTGAACACCCCACCCAATTTGACACTGCTCTGACAACCCCATCCATCATTTCCACCCCGCTGAACATACCCTTCACTGCAGAATAGAAACTAATTAGAATATATGGATCTCTTGACTAAAGTTGCTTGCGACTGTTTGTCAAAATGGCATATTCCATTACGTTTATAGCAACTTTGGCACAACCAGTATTTGAACATAATTTTACAAACGTCAAAAATCTATGATTCAGGGCAAAAATTATATTTTTAAATGTGCACAAATGAACTAGAATGACATAGCCAATACTAGAGGTTAATTTTTTTAACAAAATGAGTCTGAAATGAGAACCAATGATAACAAGAAAGTGTGAGATGGGGCTGTACTATTACGTCAAGGCATTCTCTCCATTCTCACAGAGCTCTATATGTCATGGCAAAGGCCCCTCCCTACCCAAGCAACATCACCCTAGTCTTATAACTGAATGGCCTCAGTTGACTGACCCCACCCTAGCTACATTCAATCATAACTCCATCACACACAGCGACCAGCCAGAATGATGGTGTATTAGCTTCACTTCTGATATCCACCCTGATAAACATGATGAAGCATTGTTTCATGACAGGGTGGGCGGCCGGCCCCATGACATGACCTACCCCACCCCAATGGTATGACATGCCTAGGTTTGGCCTCCAGTGCAGTAGACCAGGGTTCAAACTACCTCCAAGAGCTTCTTTCTGTTCACTCAACCATGAAAACTGTATCACTAGGGATGAAATCCTGTAATATACACTAATATTTAACAGATTCTTATCTGATTGTGCCCCAGTGCTGCAGTAAGCCCAGGTTTGGCCTCATGTGCAGTAGACCAAGGTTCTAAACTACTTTCAGAAGCTTGGGACTCTGTTCACTCAACCATGCAAACCGTATCACTGGGGATGCTATCACTGACATAGCATCCAGGGAAACAGATTCTAAATCAACTGTGTCAATGGATTTACATAGTGGATTTATGTAACCACAGGGTTCAAAATGGTAACAGAAAGGATTTCACTTATGGAAGGGTAGCGACTATATTGCGTACCATTAGTAGATAGTTTGTGAGTAACAGGAAACTAAGTAATGGTCCCTGCTCAATATTCAACTCATCATTCATTGTTGCAAGGAAAGGCTCTCTCCACTAACATGGAGGTGCCCCTAGAAAATGTCAGATACAAGAGATCCTATGTAGAAAGTGCTGTTTGTTTTCATCAAATCACAAATCAATGTATCGGGCACGTTGGTCTTGTGGTTAGAACAGCAGACTCTCAATCAAAAGAACACAGGTTCGAATCCATTTGTTGCCATTTCAAAGCTTGGGCAATTCTGTACACTCCTCAGTTCACTCAGCAGCAGCATAAATGAGTACTCGGCTGTAGATAGAGGTGAATATGTGAACAAATAGTCTTAGTAATTGCAGCATGGCTGAAGCTTCCCAGAGACGTTGAGTTGGCGTTGGACTGAACAGGTCTGTCAGGGGGTGAAGTGTAAAGGAACAGGTCTGCCAGGGGGTGAAGTGTAAAGGAACAGGTCTGTCAGAGGTGAAGTGTAAAGGAACAGGTCTGCCAGGGGGTGAAGTGTAAAGAAACAGGTCTGCCAGGGGTGAAATGTTAAGGAACAGGCCTGTCAGGGTGCATAGTAGGTTGTTGTAACTGGATACTCAACATGAAAATGGTAAAATATAAACACCAATATCTAAATATATATATATATATATAACAAATATATATATATACATGTATATATATATATATATATATATATATAAATTACAGACAGTAGTTCACAGTACTATTCATAGTTTTAAAGTAATTTCACAAGGGATGTTTAATCATATTTGCCCAAGTCAAGGGTTTTGACATTTTAGTTATTGTAATTTGTTCATGAAAAGTATGTTTTCAGTAGACAAGCTGAACTGTAAAATGTTCACCCAATAAATGTTTTCTGTTAAACTTATGTATTGGTATGTACTGCAATACGTATCGTATCATGACACAAATATCGCGGTACGTATCGTATTGTGACTTAGTGTATCGTTGCAGCCCTACTACTTTTTGTTAATACTTTATCACTTCACTGCTACACTGTTGACTACTATTCAAAGAATTTAATCTGATTTGCCCTGCAAAGCAGATGGCTCATGTGAGAAAGTATTGATTCATCCAGAGCAAGATGCTGCACAGTTGAAAGTAGCCATTAGGGGAGAGATTACCCACTGTGCACAATTCATTACTGGTGAAGCCATGGCTGCCAAACGCTAACATATACTGCAGGTCATCCTATATCAGAGCAGTGCTGTGCTCACTGCAAATGTAATATAATGTATATGTGCATACATAATGTATATGTGCATACATAATGTATATGTGCATACATAATGTATATGTGCATACATGCATGTATGCATGTATGCAGACATGCATGTATGCCCATTCACTTGAACGAATACAGAGGAGAGCAACTAAAATTATTCCAGAACTAAAAGACCTTAGTTATGAAGAACGCCTAAAAGAATGTGGTTTAACAACCCTAGAGACAAGGAGGTTAAGAGGAGATCAAATTGAAGTTTCTAAGATATTAAATGGGTATGAATATATTGATAGAAATATATTTTTTTTTCCTTCTCACAGAAGACAATAAATGAATGGAACAAATTATCTACAGATTGTGTAACTGCTACTAGCGTGAATATATTTAAACTATTTTGACACACATCTCAGGAGGGCCGGTTACACATAGATGAAACATTTTGGCTTCCTTGTCCACTTGTCTTCTGACATGGGCATTTGCCTTGGATGGCAATCTTGTTAAATCTTGTTAAATATGCATGCATGCACATACACACAAACATAATACATAATATATGTTATCCTACCCTCTGAACATATATGAAACCAACCAATTTCATGTAGCTTTAAATAATAAACAATCTGGCCTCAATTACGTCATGAAAAACCACACATTTATTTTAGTATTATATTTTACCACGTGGCTTTTAGTTGAAGTTCTACATACGATTTTGATGTATACAAATTAATTCAGCAAATAAATGCTAATGCAAACCTTGTGACAGATCAAATGCTTATTCTACATCTATATAATTTTCATTATTTATATGGTGAATGCATTACCTACTGTGTATAATATACAGCAACCTATTCATGTAGATGCTACATGTACAGTATAACAAAGCAGACATCAGCTGCAGGCTGTAGTGCAATTGATGAATTTCTACCATCTTCCATGAGCTGGCCAGGCCGCAACTTATCAACATTAGATTGCTTATCCATGTTACTTGGCATGTGCAGCCAGATCTAATTACTATTACCCATATCTATTTTAACATCTTCACCACCCAAATGTGTATTAACGAACAACAATTTTAAAATTATATAATTTGACTATTAATCTGTTTATGACTATCGACCGCCATTCAGCATGCAATGTAAATGGTCCAATTATATGAACTAATCATGGTTCATTTAAGCACATTCGGTTGTTCAAGATTATGAGATTTTGTAACTTTAAAGTACACATGCTATGCTCTGCCACACATCAATCTGGCTTATTTTACATCACCTTCTTCCGTTATAGGGCTGGGCTCTTCGCTAGCATATAATATAGCCTTGTTTAGAGACCACAAAGGTTACACATGTGTGTAGGAACTTGTACTTCCCCTGGCACAGATACCCGATAAAAGGGACCAACAGCTTTTAGTGACTCATCCGAAAGACACAAGCAAAGTGGGGTGAACAAAGTTGCCAAAGCTTTGAAACAGCAGCAGCTGGACTCGAACCCCCAGTCCTCTTGACTGACAGTCCAGTGTTTTAACCACAGAGCCACTGCACCCTTATAACAACAGAAAGGCACCAGTACTGTTACACACGGACTAGTCAGCAACAGATGCTGAGTACCAAACGCCCCACGCAAGTAAGTTAATAAAAACTGTCAGCACGTTGTCAGCCTGTCGCTTTCAATTAGGTGGATGGTAATTAGGTTGTAGCCGAGGCAGTGAAATGTAACGTCAGCGAAAAAAACAGGGGTAAAAATGGCGGGTGAAAGAGATGCAGTGGAGCGAAACAACGGAACTGAGTGACGACAGGTGGTGATGTTTACATTACATGGCTGACTGTGTGAGTGAAACATAACGCAGGAGAGCTGCCAGTGTCAGCAGCACAGCTGAACTGTCTCACTGTCCCAGCACCAGATGAATAAAGGTCAAGAGATTAACAGTGCACCTGTAGGAGAGATTAGAGTCAGGTTAATGACTCCTGCAATGGTCTACATAGCAACCAGCTGGCATTGCAGATGGCCTGCAGGGGTAGAATTAGTAACACCCCAAGAATGTTCCCTGTGACTTTTCCATAATTCCCTCTAACCATGCATGTTTACAAATGTCCATATTTGCTTGGAATGCCAGACAAATGTTTTAACAGATAAATTTACAAAATGCATACATCAAGTGAGTTGTGCTTAGAAGGCTGTGTCAATGGACTACAATGGTCGGCCTCAACGTGGGTGGGTCCGCGTCTGACACGCTACTCTGGGCCACATTTCTCACTATGTTTACAATGTTTGCAACACCTCTACTCACATTCCAGGTGAGGTATCTGACTAACTCTCGTATTTGCAGTGTACCAAATGACTTTGAATCATGTGTTATTAAATGTTCTTTCAAACAAACTGTAGTAAACAACTGTCCCAAATTATTTAAAATAAATCAATAAACACTTATAACATCCATGCTTCCATCACCACTACTCTAATTACTGCAGTCAGTGCTGTGTAACTCCTGCTGACATGAAACTTGTCTTATACACTGTACTATGTTCTGTATTTTTTATTTTATATACTCCATTTACATGGTGCTAAATTATCGCGATCAAGTCGGATCATGATAATAATCCTGATAATTTTGACATCCAAACACTTCAGGATTAAAACAATCACAGTAAATATAATCCTGCTTCAAGGGTAGATTGCGATCATGATCGTGCGAGTATCACAGTCAAGATATGCCATTTAAACAGTTTGGAATCACAGTCCGAAATCGTTGTTGATTGAGATCATAATCCCGATGCTCTGACGTGATGTCCGTGTTAGATTAGATCGGTCGTAATCCCGACGGCCAACAAAGCTATGTAAACACAACTTCGCATCGTGATATTGCTATCACAATTGTGATCTGTTAGCGTCCTATGAATGGGGGGGTAATGTACACCTCATGTTCTGCACAGTTCTCTGTTACACCATGTTCTATTCTATGGACACCTCATGTTCTGCACAGTTCTCCATTACACCATGTTCTATTCTATGGACAAATAGATAAATAGGATGCATCAACTCTGACAGAATGGGGACCACCGTTGATTAAAAAAAATTACCCGGGTGAACATCAGATCCATCCTTACTAGGCCTGAGCAGATGCATCGATGCAGTGTTTATTACATGTTGACATACTTAATGTCAAGGCCAGAAACTAGTTTACGGACAGATGGGATAATTTTTTGCATGAGAAAAATAAGAAGCAAAGACAACAGACTGGGTTTACAGTTAACACACTGTCCTTTGGTTGTAGCATAAGAACATACTGGGCTGTTTAATCTGTCAACTGGGTGAATCTATTCGGTTGTGTTTATGTTGATGATTTTACAGCTCTACATCAATTGGACGTTTAGCAGCCAATGGCAAGGCTGGCTATTTTTGGAAACATTGTTGTCATGAGTGTTTACATGCCTCTGTTGCCAGATGACACTTTGTTTACCTGGTCAGGGCAGGAAAAACAACAACAACAACCACGACTGGTCCGGTATGGCACAAGAATGTATTCCTGCCCTGGCATGTAACTAGACACATTAAGCACCACTTTGTGTTCTGCCTCAGTGTTGATTTGTCGCATTAGGAAACATGTCTCCTGTTGTATGAATGCATTAATCATCTTATGACACTGCGTCAATGGTAGAACATTGGCAACAGTTAGAGGCAATATTCATTAGCAACTCTGTTTTCCACTCAGAGCATTGGCAAGCATTCAAAGCAGTTGGTTTTGGTGTCTTCTTGCTGGCAGCAAATGCATCAGGATTGAGTTGTGAATGCTAGAAGTGATCACCAACCAACCTGGTCAGGCTGCAAGAATCTATCATCAGATGTACTCCATGCAGGTTTGAAAAAAATCATGATTTTTATGAGAGAAAAAATCGGATTTTTTTTATTTAAATCGGATTTGATTTTTTTTATTTATTTGTATTTTTTAAATCTGGTATATAGATATTTATATAGATGTTTAAATTTGTAAACTCTTTCAAACATGTTCTATTCAAATCGATTTGGGTTCTTGTCTTAACAGAGGGTACATAATTTTTGCTTATATAAAGACATTAGACAATGTCCACAAGGCCTCACCCCCTGTAGTTGCATAATCTGTCTTGAAAAGGAAAGCATGCTGTGTGTCTGTAATGACTCTGTATGTGGCTGTAGCAGTGGTAATTATTGTTTGCCTATAGGGTGGATTAGCACCTGTCCATGGCTCTGTGTACTCTAAGGGTCTCTAACCAGAATACAAACAGGTACAGTATTAAACAACTGAGTCAACAAACTAAAATGGTTACAACTAGCACAAGCTATAAGTGGACTTTAACTCAGGGCTTCTGTGTTGAAAAGATACACTTCCTCTGGAAGACAAGTTTGTGTGGCTTCACTGCATTCAGAAAGGGAATAGCTCAAACATACACAATGGCATAAAATATTTGACTATCAGGCTATCTGGTAACAATACAGCTACACAAGTATGCACACTTTGTGTTTTGTATTAAAAAACATACAAAACTTTGTTGATCTCGATGCTTGTAAACAATTATTTGTGTTAAATTTATATAAATCAGCAATTAAAAAAACCGGAAGTAAAAAAAATCATAAATCAATGATTTAAAAAAAAATTTGGGAGTGATTTAAATCATGATTTAAATCAATGATTTAAATCAAATGATTTAAATCAAACAACCCTGACTCCATGCTATCAGACATTTCCAAATGACGTTTTATTTTGTTTTTAGAAATACAATATATTTTTTAGATATAACAGTAGTACCGCTGCATGTTCTCATCTGTGGACAAAAACAAGTTCCTTGTTCTAAATACTTATTTACTAAACACTTGTTACTAAATATTTCTTTACTAAAAAGTCAATGTCTACACTGACTGAGTCATGAACCAGTTGAGTTTTTTGGGGGGCTCATAAAACCTGCATTGTTATCATACTAAGCATTGATATTTTTATAGATGTTATCTAACTTCTAAGTCAGTTGATATGTCATAATTTCCATTCCACCTCATTTGGCTCAATTACAAAAAAGCAAAGTTCTGGTTTTTAAACTTGCACCCTTTTATAAATACTAATCACGCCTACCAACATACCCTTTCGAAATAAACTTATAACCTTAGACATAATATACATAGCAGACAAAGTATACTATATCTTTGAGTTACAAAACTTTGGCTTAACAAACCTGGTGCTTATGAAAAAATAACAAACATCAATGTTATGGTATTTGTGCCTTGTCATTATACATTTAAACTATTACTAGGATGTGTGGATAGAGATTCGGTTTTATTGTGGTTAATATTCAATGGTCCATGGTTTGGGTTGCTGTAATGGCACTGAATCTAATCTTATAAGGATACATTATGGGCAAGCACATTAAAACATCACGACAGACTCAAATGTTTGTAATAAAAAAACTGTAATTTAATCCCAGTGTTGGCAGGGATATATCTAAACGATTGCCAGATACACCTAAATGGTTTCCCTGCAACAACAATTATGCCATAAAAGCTGCCATTTACGGAGGACTTGCAATAACTTATGTAGTGTTGCAGGTTCAAGAATACTTTCCCTCAATGTACTGTTAAAAACTGCTCAGTACTAAATATATTTGGGATTTGGGTGTGCTGCAGTCACCTCAAATGTTTTCCTGCTGACTAAGTTACTACAGGTGCTCTGTAATGTCAGCTTTGAATTGACAGTATCACTTAATGGTTGAGAGAAATTACTGTTGTGGCCGACTAGTCCATCATAGTTTTTTCGAGCGGCTACAACTATACAGTGAAGCCAGGCATTATCCTCTAAACAGGACAATGCAAGTGGGTTATCTGTGAAACAAACTTTGACCTTACAACAAACCTTTGCCCCAACATAACCAACAAACAACAGTATGCAACAGATTCACACTTACAATGTTGTTATGCAGCTTAGAAAAAGGTTAACATCTTTCTTCCATGTAAAAGATGAACTATAATTAAATTAAAGACACATTGTTTTAAAGCATGGTGTGGGTGTTGCAGTGCATTGTTTCTGTGATCATGAGTTCATAGAAAAATGCCCATTATAATCAAGTATTACTGTACTCTCAAATGCTACAGGTATGTAAGTGACATACAAATTTGCCTGTTTCAGAATTAATTTTATTATGGTATAATATTGTTTTTTCTTTGTAATTGTGGATTTTAAATGCAGAGAAACTAGGCATTGTTATTACACTGGGTGGTCATCAATAAAGCTAGTTAATGCATTTATTATACACTTATGAGGAAAGGATTTTTCCTAAGTGTAGCACCAGCTCAAATTTATATTCATGACTAATAGCTAAACATGATGCAAACTTCAGATGCAAATCAAATGTGTCACTTTCCCAGGCTATTAATATAAAAACATCCCAAACATGTTCACCTCCCACTATTAATTTTTTTATAAGATTCTTGAAAGGCACATTCCTAGTTGCCTGTCTTTGTCCTTCCTTTCTAAATAAATTAAATGTGTGTGATATTTTGGACAGATGTCAGGCATAATCTTAATGTGTCCTCGTTAAATTGTTTTACGTTGGTACAATGGTATTGGTACCCGGTATCGGTGTACATATATTTTGTTATACATACATAATTGTTTTTTACACTAGCCATTTTATCAATATGACACGTGTGTGTGTGTGTGCGTGTGTTTATGTTATGTTTGACGACTTTGGGCTCTAACAACGTTTTCACAACTGCTTTAAATTATTACCTTTTTTGCATTTGCTGTCAAAATCAGAGTACTTTGTCACTAATCACGCCATGCAGCTATGTTGTATTATCATACAAGCTATTAATATCATGTATTTGCAGTTGTATTATATATCAATACATGATTGTAACTGAAGATTTTATTGCCAGGCATTTCAAGTTCAACTACTAACAAACTGATTGATTGAAAAAATAATTATAATTATAAAAATATAATACCTTGAAAAAGTCCAGACCGTTGACCTCAGTTTTGAAGTCTAGCGGCCTTGGCCTAACTTTAGGCTTAGCCTTTGCCTTAGCCTTAGGCTTAGGCAGCCCTTCAAATCAATCAATATAGACAATACATTATCGTTCATAATAAATTCACAAGGTGTAATTTACACATTCAAATTACGTAGTAAAACGGTCACCTACACGGCATATATGCTAACAGCAACAGCAGAATCGTGCTTCCGTAAGCCTGGTAGTTTAATCGCTTCTGTAATCAGCTAGTTCGACAATTATCGCGTTACAGCACCGGGGGTATAGCTTCAAGATGTGATGACGATCTCCGAATAGGTAGGCTATTTACTTGGAGCTTAATTAATGAACACGATAACTTTTTGGTACCAGACATACTGTGTGCAATACCGTATTATCAAATTAGATCATCAAAATGGTTTGTTGTCGCCCGGTATACCTATAAAACATGAAAATGTTCAAACGCAAGACGCATATCGTGCCTACCTGGACGCCGTCGGCGATGCCCATCTGCGAATCCAATCCGCCGCTGTCACTTCCAATATTCAGCGCTGCTGGTTTTCCGGCGCTCGCGAACCACGTTCGGTCCCTGTAGTACAAATAGAGTGCAACTAAAGCGTGGTTTAAAATCACAACCATTCCCTGTCTAGCTGCTCAGCAATACCCCTACCGGGTAACGGCGAATTTATACGATTGAGTTTGCCATACACTCGGCATTTGACGTCCATGGTTCACGGCTGGAAGTGTTTACGATTTCCTGCGCTGCCATTGGTCGATAAGTAACGTGAGAGTGTCGCCGCCTGCTGACGAACGGCTTCATTCTCTGAGAAGGGGTGTAACCGTCCGTTTTATTTGACACTACGAATTTATATCTATGGATTTCAGCGAAAAAGTTTCCAGTGGCGTCGAATGCTATTATCATGATTCTGATCGCCAGAAGAAATTATAAATAATATAAAGTTGTCCTCCGCGGCTAATTTATTTGGGGAAAAACAAATTACCAGTAAAAAGATTATGTTCTTATATAGGGCGGTATCCAGTCCTTGGGACTGCTCAAAGCGCTTTACACTTCACCCCCTAGCAGACCTGTTCATTCCAACGCCATCTCAACTTCTCTGGGAAGCAATTAGCCACGCTGCAACTCCGCGAAAACTATTTGTTCACAAATCCACATCTGTCTATAGCCAGGTATATTCATTTATACAGCTGAGTGAACTGTGGCAACTTGGGGTTAACGAAATTGCCAACGTCTCGAACATGCACACACTGTGCCGCCCAATTGTTCAAGTGTTTTGTCTACATCAGCAGACTGGTTGTTCCTCGCTCTCCCCGTGGTGATTTCATTTTCCACATGACTAAAATATCCCGTGTTCACATCATGTGTCTTCTTCTGAGTTAATATCCCCCACGATCACAACCAGTAAAATCTGTTGTGATGAATGCATGTTATGCACTCCAGATAACTGTTCTTTCTAACGGCGATACCATTCTAGTTCACTTTCCCGAGTGTCACCATATTTTGACGTGACAGTAGCTGAGCCAGCCAAAAAATTAACACAAGCTGTCGCCTATTTTGCAATATCGGTTATTCATATAACAATGATATGTTGGTAACTGTGTTCTGATCTTTCGCTGCAGTCGCTTAGCGTTGAAATCCGTCATCTTGATCTAATTAACCACAACTTTGCCTTGCGGAGTCCCGCGACGAGATTCAACGACTCGTCATTGTTAATTATCCTTTGGTCCTTTTTCTTCCATTACGCTCTGTATAAGTCACATATTTAAAATGATCGGTGGGTTAGAGATAGAGACGACCACGCTGTGGGTCCACGACAGGTTATTCACATATTTAAAATGATCGGTGGGTTAGAGATATAGACGACCACGCTGTGGGTCCACGACAGGTTATTCACATATTTAAAATGATCGGTGGGTTAGAGATAGAGACGACCACGCTGTGGGTCCACGACAGGCTACACATATTTTCTCCATGAGTAGGATGTCTTACTTGTTTTATTTATACTGCATATAGAAAGGACCTACATCTTGTAGTCTCATCCGAGAGACCCACACTTCCAACTTCCTCTTCATATGCCAGGTTCTAGGCGATTCGGCAATACGTACCTTTTTCAAAATGGCTGGAATGGCCGCTAGTCTGGGGTTTGCACTTGGTACCTCTGGTCACAAGGCGAGCACCAAACCATTGAGCCACCGCGCTACTATAAATTCTCCTCCTTCTAACGTGTAAATGTATGCTTTTATACAGGACGATATCCGGTCCGTCGGACCGCTCATGGCGCTGTACAAGTTTACAGATGTGTTCCGTCTTAACTTCTGCAGGAAGCATTCAACCATGACGCAATTACTGTGCCAACAATATTCGTTCACGTAATGCCGCCACCCTCTATAGCTAGGTACTCTTTTATACAGCTGAGAGAACTGGGGCAACGTGGAGTAGAAAAAATTGAAAACCTTATCGAACTCCAGCAAGAAGATTCGAACCAGGGTAATCTCAGTTGAGAGCCTGCTATTCTAACCAGAGCCTGATATTCTAATCTTCTTGTTTGTGCATTACATCTTTCATGAACGTCAATACTATAAGCCGTTAAAAAGGACGACCTATGTAAACGCTTCAGATTTACCGTGCGCGGAGTGCAACTTTGACATCCGACATAGGCGGAAACAGAAGTCAGTTACAGGCGTCTATTATTATTATTTCCTTGATCATGTTATGGAGATTTTGTTCCCAGATGTTCTGCAATTATTTTTACTCACATGTTAAGTATGGTTAATGAAACACCAACTAAAATTACTCTAAAATATGTCGTACATGTAGTGACGGTCATTGTTTACAAATTTACCAACTGCAAACACCTGCACACGTGCATATGGAATTCGATCACCAAACGTTCTATTTCGTCGAGTCTTCCACACCATGTAACAAGTACAATCAAACACACTAACCTTGTTTCTTGATTGCGTTTAATTCGGGGCGTAGTAAATATCAAAAGTTGACAAAGCGACAATATTCGAGGTGCAACAGTCATGTATAACCAAACACGGCAATGCTCGTTGCTGTGACTGAAGTGTGTATTTCAACAGGTCGAGTCGAGTCGAGTCACTTCGTGTGCGGCCAGGCGTGACGCACTTAGCCATGCGCGTCGAGCAGGCGTGCGCGGCACCATTTGCGTCAAGTGCTCTGTTCGAGACGGGATAAGACCACTGCTACTCACAAAGACTGATTGGCATTGCCAAGTTCGGCGGAGGGTCAGAGAGCATGCTGCAACGAGCGTGAACCGAAACACTGTCCTCATAGGCCTACCGGCGTGCAGAACTCCATTATATGTCGCTCGCGTTAGAGTTTTGTGTGACCTGAAGACAAAATTAATTATTTGCATAATGCTGTATACATATGTCACACGCTAGCGTAGCAAAACAGTTAGAACATACATGCATTTAAAATGCGTATCTATGGCTATATCTACAGGCGCAAACGTGCATGGAAATTATTGATAAAATATTTATTTCGCGCATTAAAAATGGCAATTGTACAATATTTTTAATACATTTATTTCAGTAATAACATCGTTAGCATCGTCATAGCTAAAACATGGCATGTTTTAAGACCATTTCTAATTTATATAATGTCAGGCAGAACACTCGCATCAGATAGCCTTTCGTCGGTCACACCCGCCTGCCACACGCGGCCAATATGACGACCAGGCACGTCCTCGTGAACGTTGTATTCATAGCGTATATTACAGTAGTTACCACCACAATCCGACCATGGATTTTGAATTGGTAATTTAGCAACACTGCCTATCACAGGTGACTAGTGGCTGAAAGCCTTATGAATAAACTTCGTAAACCGTTGCTTTAGATTGACCAATAGTGACAAACTATCATACAACAACATCGCCGTGTGTAAGAGGTGCCAGTCCCCACAACTTTCTGAGTGCCTTACGTCATGCGATACATATATTTGCAACACTTTAACTCTGGAGCTTCGTAGTAAGAGCAGCACTATTGTTTGAATAACTTGCTCTTTATATGTCCAAAATCACCCATGAAAATGTTATACCCATTCCAGAATTGTGCTTCGTAGTAAAAGCAGCAGTATTGTTTGAATAACTTGCTCTTTATATGTAAAAAATCACCCATGAACATGTTATACCCATTCCAGAATTATGCAATGCCATCAGCGACTAGACTATCCTTATTAATAGTGAATATATGGTGGCCCAGATGTACAGCATCCTGAACACGCATGCAACTCGGTGCCATTAAAAACAACTGGTTTTTTGTCGGGCTTACAATCCGACCTCTAAACACAATACGCATACTCTTCGCACTATTAAACTATACACAGAAGTCGTCTGCATATTGTTCACTGCTTGACTCCATTACAGGCGGTAAACTGGAACGAGATACTACAGCCCCATCTACTTGTTTAGTATACATCACGCAATCTTAGCACAAGGGGTGACACCTTACGTTTTAGAAGTTCTCTACAAAGCCTACAATAGTTGACTCTGTCAAAAGCTTTGCTGGCATCTAACATGAGAGTACTCTCATTAGCGTTGTAATGACTGATTGTCTCCATCATAACATATGTGCAAAGAGTAGTGGACATGTTTTGTTTAAATCCAAATTGCAAATGCCATGTTGCAAGATCGTATTGTTCCTTAGATAGTATAATAACATCAAACATTTTGGCAACAATGTTACTAAGAGTAATAGCGCTAACATTTTCTGATGTACGGTGTACATAATAATTTATTATCTCTTGTCCTTTTGTATATTAAACATTGAACAGTATCCACGGATATCGTACATTATTTCTGGGAAATCTAATCGATTGTTCCGCCTTCTGATTGAAGCTTTTGTACTTCTTTCGTAAGTCGCGACACATAGAATATTGCAACCCCTTGCTTCGAAAATCGGTTCCGGGTGTAGGCCTTCGTGTTAAATACTCGCCAGCTTTTCACCAGCTACAAAGAGTTCGTGTTAATCCCATACGGCTAAACCGTTCAACCTTTCAACCGCCCTGCTAATGTGTTTAGTAAACACCTGGATGCAATGTCGCCGTGAGTTGGCGTTATAACAGTTAGAACACTCGCATCTCTCGCAGCAGATCTTGTTTACAAACGCACTAGTTACTATTACATACATATACAATTAATCGCAACACACATTGCCACAGTTCATTCCGTTGCATTGATTAGTGATTAAGGTTTGTGACACGTGTGAAAAGCTGTGAAATACCATCTACTTGTGCCGACGAATCGAATAAGGATTTAGGCACAATTTCTGCAACATAATCGTCGGACACATGCACGCACGCACGCACGCACGCACGCACGCACGCACGCACGCACGCACGCACGCACGCACGCACGCACACACACACACATATATATCCCAAAATGCATGTTAGTATTTCTCTGTTCTTGTGATCGGCTACAGACATGTCCTTGGTACCGTGTCTGGTGAAATAATAATAATAATATATATATATATATATATATATATATATATATATATATATATATATATATATATATATATATATATATATATATATATATATATATATATATATATATATATATTTATGTGTATATATATATATATATATATATATATATATATATATATATATATATATATATATATATATATATATATATATATATATATATATATATATATATATATATATATATATATATATATATATATATATATATACACACACACATATTTGTGTGTGTGTGTGTGTGTGTGTGGGTGGGTGGTTGGGTGGGTGGGTGGGTGGGTGGGTGGGTGGGTGGGTGGGTGGGTGGGTGGGTGGGTGGGTGGGTGGGTGGGTGGGTGGTTGGGCGGATGGGTGGGTGGGTGGGTCAACTAAGATGGGTTTATCTTGTCAATCATTCCATCAGACAACTGTTGCAGTGCATGACAGAGGATTAAGGTTAAAGTTGGTTGATGACACACATCAACTAGCTTTTTGGTGCTATGGAAGCAACGATGGTATTATTGTAGTTTTCATCAGCAGGTGTTATTGATGAACACATACTGATCTCTGATGAAGATTTTTCGGGAAAAAACACAACAAACAATCTTTCCGTGTTATGTCAAACCGCTATACGACGTGTAGTTCAGTGAGTGCACTAGCACCATGATATCTTTCCGTAGATCAAACGTTCGGTTTCGTTGAAGTCAGAGTAACAAGTGCGGTCTGAACAAACGCCAGGCCAGTGGGTAGCCGCAACAAGGCGTACTGTGGTCGTACGCATTGTTGAGGGTGACGGAGACAGATTATTTTATAGTAGGCAGCCACAACAAAGCGTTGTGTGGTCGCACAAATTGTTGAGTACCAGACGTCAGACGACAGTTGGTGCGCAATCGACCCGGCCGACGGCGATGAAGCAATGAGTACAATTGAACGGTGCCCCGGTCACACACGGATAGGCAGATTTCCTTGGCTGCGTCGCGGTTGAGCCGACAGGCTACAAAGCTGTACCATTAAGAGCAGCCATCCCATTGAATTGCATGTAATACTTATGGTATTGCATTTCAGGTACAGTGTAGGCCATATTCGCCAGGCAAGTTGACGTAGGTAGTAGGGTGCAGAACTCACGAAGAACGTTATCAATTAACTTAACACTAGCATCACTCCAGCCGAAGATACCGCGACCTTTACGCACTCAAATTACACTCAACGTATTTGTCAGAACATCGTTGTATTCATCATGCACACCAACGACGGCATCACGAACGATACGAGCGACTTTCTACCAATGACTCCCGCCCCACCAGGAGACATACCTTTTGCCTCTTTGGCCCCCCGTGCAAAATCTTAGATACGCCATCGGGCATATCCACCGGCCTCTCTACCACGAACCTTGCCATTCAATATATACACCAAACAACATTCCCACAATCCTTCATAAAAAGAAACATAGACCCTAGAGAGTCCCGGAGCAAACAGCATTCCACTGAACTTCCATTGCATGTAAATGTTCCCTTTGACGGCTGCATAGGCCGATTTATGAGAGGCAAGATGCCGCATCGGTTGCACACGAGAGCCTGTCCAGTATCACGGATAGGAATTGTCCAGGAGACGGTCTATTGTCCTTCTTCGCTAAATCGACCCGCCAATCAATTTCGATATCAAAAATGGGCAAAAACAACGCAACGTCACATTATATTAGACTTAACTATTAATGCAAAGCGCTTATTCACTAGTATCCTACGTATAAGCTGTCATCCGCGCGCTCACAGATCAACTTACGACTAACAACCTTCCGTGTGCTCTCGACCTGTGCTCACATAAGACGGGTAGCTGGTACTGTTCAAACAGTTTCGCTTGATTACATTTCGAATGTTGTTTAACACTAATGGAAACATGTTAAATGTGTTATACAGTACAGCTGTAGACAGAACATAGCTGAACATGTTTCGGTGTACATCCGACGCATCGATCGTTAGTAAATATATATGCAAAGAAGGTGGAGCGTAAATAGGTGTGCTTCAAGCTACAACAAACACTTAGCTAATAATATATGGTTATTTTATAGCGCAGACGCCCATATTATACATATCAATGCGTTCTACAATAAAATAATGCATAAAATCTGTGGTGTTTCTCTTATCTTATCTCTTAATAACACACAACGTAATATTAAACTTCATCGTAGTAATCCTGGTAGCTGCAAACGTATCTTAATGTTCAGCTACGTACCACACTCTACCCGATGTAACCTTCACTTATCGACATTCTAATAAACGTATCTTAATGTTCAGCTACGTACCACACTCTACCCGATGTAACCTTCACTTATCGACATTCTAATAAACGTATCTTAATGTTCAGCTACGTACCACACTCTACCCGATGTAACCTTCACTTATCGACATTCTAATAAACGTATCTTAATGTTCAGCTACGTACCACACTCTACCCGATGTAACCTTCACTTATCGACATTCTAATAAACGTATCTTAATGTTCAGCTACGTACCACACTCTACCCGATGTAACCTTCACTTATCGACATTCTAATAAACGTATCTTAATGTTCAGCTACGTACCACACTCTACCCGATGTAACCTTCACTTATCGACATTCTAATAAACGTATCTTAATGTTCAGCTACGTACCACACTCTACCCGATGTAACCTTCACTTATCGACATTCTAATAAACGCCACTTAATTTGGATAAGCGGTGAAATCATGGTGAAATTCGCACGACTAGGACACACATATTACGTTATTTACTGTGTGTACGGCACGCGAGTCAACTCATTTACTGTGTGTACGGCACGCGAGTCAACTCATTTATTGTGTGTACGGCACGCGAGTCAACTCATCACTTCCCAAAGCAGGAGATTTGACACTTGCCTTTATTAAATGTGTTGCAAATCGGAATATGACAGTATAAATCACACTGTTCCTTGTTTCCGATCCGGGAAACAAAAGCACCGCTGCACACAAACATTCGCCCATAATATATACTCTTGTCAACCAGTGATACCTGCGTAGAATATCGGCAGGTGAAGTTGACAATCGACGTCCGAGTGAGAACAGTATGGCAAACACCGTGCAACTGAACGGTAGCCCGAGGCGAGAGGAGCGTGCCTTGGTCGACTGTCAAGTTACATAAACCCATCGATCAAACTTCGCAGCAGAAACACCAGCACCGTTGTTTGTTCATGGCCCTGGTTCCGCAACAAACGACTCACACCCGGTGTTAATCACGTGAACACGCACCGCTGGCATCCGATTCCTTGTTCATGTAGTCGCCTATCCTTGAAATGTTTTTGAGTTGATGTCCCACAAGTCAATTTGTTTAACTCATGTTGCCAGGCGTTTTTAGCCCGTCAGAAGTTACATATACGTATAGGACAGCAGGTGCAGTTGTATTGTCAGATTTCAGCAGGATTGGTATCAGAATATGGTACTGAGAGCCCAAATAAACCGAACTGGTTACGTTTGATCAATCATGATCGTAGTCTATATACGTTTACGTAAATACAAAGGACACTAGTTGTATTGGAATTACATTTGTATTGGAAGTCATTAATCGACGTAACCGCTGACGCAACGGATAGCGACAACTAGATTTTACGAATAACCTGGCAGGAGCACAGTCGAACCCAAGATGTCCTCGAGGGTGCATAAATACCCAGTATGTTTGCCATACTAAGTCAGCGACGTGGGTACTGACTTGGCCCTGTATTCCAAAGGAAGTCCTCTATGATGAGCTTACCTCTGGTGCAAGGCGTGTCGGCGGTCGAGCTCAGCAGCTCAGGGCAGCTTGCAAAGGAGATATAAAATCTGCGACAGGTTGTGGCGGAGTTGTATCAGGAAGGCAGAAAAGAGGATAAGCGAACAGTGGACGTAGAAGAGAAAGCTTAGGAGAGAAAGACCATCGACTACCACGCCTCTACATCAAACTGTCTACACATGTACCAGTCATGTATCAGTCTGCCATTCAAAGATCGGACGTTTTAGTTACAACAGATGTAGTGCGAAACACTGATGCCACATACGCGCAGCTCCATTATCTTTTGCGATAGACGATGTCAATGATCATAAATATTGTGTAAGTTAACACTGTCAACATTTGCCGAATCGAGATATTTTGTAACGACGCAACCGACCCGGTGATACGGCAAGTGGGACAAAGTACAAATACACGTATGTAAGGTGGTTCCACCACAACAATCTATCACGACTGTTTTACAGGATGGTTTCCCTCTCTAGCTCTAGACCCAAGTCCTTGGCTCCGACCTTGCATGCTCTAGTTCACTACGATTGCAGATACCCCTGAAGCAAGGTCACATGTTATTAATTTGTGAGTCACCCTTGCCCTAGATGCACTTGCCATATTTATGGTTAACCCTCACGCACTAATCTGACAACTGGGCTACAATACAACAGTGCAGGTCAGTGTGAATGTAATAATGTGCTGTGGTCAACCTGATACTGATATCATGATCATTTACAAATTGTCCATACTTCAAAAAAATTGTCATGCTTTGTTAACCGCACATATATTAAAGGTACAAAGCCTGATTATTGTTATCGTAAAGTTATGTTCTATAGTATTAATTACATCTGATCTAACAACAGGACGGCCTAAATGTTTTTAATGAACTGCAATTTTTTTGCATAATATTATTGTTCTCTGTGAATATCAACCTTGCCGTTCAGCTTTCACTGTAAACATGATATTTGAGTAAAACCATTCAAATTAGACAGATAAGGTTAAATTATATGAACAAATTGCGTTTCATTAAAACACATGGGGTGGGTCACGATGTAAGAATAGATATAGTTTATACCGTAATGATGATCTTATGATAAAAACGATCGGATTTTGTATATTTAATCACTTCATAATTATATAGTATAGCATTCATTAGGACTGCCACCCAATATGCAAATGTTGTTTACAAAAACTGGCAGTCCTGTCAATGTTCTTTGGTCACTTCAACAGTGACGCTGTTGATGTAACAATGTTTATTTATTATTTATAATCATCTCATCCGCCAAACTCAGTTGTCAGATTATCCAGATCCACGTCCACAAATTCACTTTTTACACGTCCCTTCTGTTCCATCTGCAGCTTGATGGTTGGCATGGCGCCATGGTGGCCGGTGTCAGGGCTGGTTGAACTTTTGGTCAGTTCATCCCAGTCCTTTGGGTGACTGACGGTCAGTCTGAGTGAACAGCCATCATGGATGAGTTGTCGCTCCTGGGCCAGGGCTAGTTGACTGACCACTCGCCTCTCCACCTGTGTCACCAGAAATATTGTCATTGGCAAAATCTAATAACACGTCTACAACATTATTATTATTATAATTGGAAAAATCTAATTAAAAAAAATTATCAAGATTACCATCCAAGGCAAAGGCCCAGATGGTAAGCGGACAAGGAAGCCATTTGCTTATCAAATCTATGTTTAACCCGCCCTCCTGAGATATGTGCCAACCTTGTTTTTAAACATATTCACGCTGCTAGCAGTTAAACAATCTGTAGATAATTCGTTCCATTCACTGATTGTCCTCTGTGCAAATGAGTACTTCCTGATATCCAATCTACACTGATCCTTTACTAATGTTACCTCATGTCCTCTAGTTCTATTATCTTTCTTGAGTGAAAAAAAAAGATTTCTATCAATATTTTCATACACATTCAATATCTTAATATTTTATATCCTCTTAACTGCCTTGTCTCTAGGGTTTTTAAACCACATTCTTTCAGTTGTTCTTCATAACTAAGGTCTCTCAGTTCTGGAATCATTTTAGCTGCTCTCCTGTATTCGTTCAAGCGTATCTCTATCATTCTTACGACATGGTCTCCAAGCTTGTATACAGTACTCTAAACGAGGCCTAACTATTGTTTTATACAGAGGTATAATTAGGTTTTTTCCTTGTATGTTATATTTCTCCTAATCAATTTAATTTACATTTCCCAAAATTTAATAACGTCTGCCATTTCTCAGACCACTTAATTAATTTGTTTAGATCATTTTGTAAACGTTGTTTATCACCATCATTGTTAACACTTCTTTGTGTCATCCGCAAATTTCAGTACATTGCTTGTTATATTATCGTCCAAGTCACTGATATATATTAAGAGTAATAAAGGTCCTTATATTGATCCTTGTGGTACCCCACTCAAAACTGATTTCCAGTTTGAAAGCTCCCATCTACTACAACACGCTGTCTTCTGTCAGTCAGCCATTGTTCTATCCAGTCAATTATGCCATCCCGATACCATGGGCTTTTAATTTAAGTAGTAATCTTTGATGTGGCACGTTGTCAAAAGCTTTCTGAAAATCTAAGTAGATAATATCTACTGGCGATCCCTCGTCTATCCACTTCTTGATTCTTTCCAAAAAACATAACATATTTGTTAAGCATGATCTCACTTTTAGGAATCCATGTTGAGATGGATTTAATAATTTATGCCTAACAAGGAAGCCCACCATATGGTCTTTAATTAACCGTTCTAATAATTTACAAATTATTGATGTTAAATTCACTAATCTGTAATTCTCTGACTTATTTCTTGAACCCTTTTTAAATAATGGCATGATGTTTGCTTCTTTCTATTCAAAAGGAACCACTCCCTCTTTTAATGACAGGTTGAACATTCTTGCAAGTGGTATACTAATTTGTTCTACTGTTTCCATTAGTAGTTTTGGTGGAATTCCATCCACTCCAGGTGATTTATTGTCCTTCATTGCCTTTATTTTCTTAGCTACCATTTCTGGAGTTACAATTATCTGCCCTAAATAGTCCGATTTAGCCTCATGAAATTTAGCATCTGGAATTAGTAACAAACTAATATCCTCTCTGGTAAACACTGAACTGAAGTATCCATTTAGGTTTTCCGCCATTAAAACACTTGTGATATATTTCCAGCACTGTCTTCTAGTGGTCCAACCTTGTCTCGTATGTTTTTTTACTCCTGATATATGCATAAAAACTCTTGCTGTCATTTTTTATGTTACATGCTAATTTTTTTCATAGCTTCTTTTAGCCTGTCTAATTTCATTGATAGCTGCATTAAGTGAATCTTTGAAATTTGTGTAGTCTTCATCCTTTCTGGTACGCCTATAAACCCTCCACATAGCTTGTTTGTATGCTATTTTTCCAATAGCTTCTTTTCATAAGTGTTTCTTTCTAGACCGTTTTCTTTTTTTTCCAAGAGAACAAATTGATGAAAGATACTGTCAATTTCATATTTTAGAATGTTCCAACATTCAATTGCGGTCTTATTCCTCAGCATGTTATTCCAATCTAGCTTTGCTAAGTATTTTCTCATATCTTTATATTTACCTTTGTGGAAGTTTCAAATTTTTTTATTTGAACTTTCTGATTTCACTTAGATGTCAAAATGTATTTGGTTATGATCACTGCTACCCAATGGCTCATGTATTTTGACATTGTCCACTAATTCATTTTGTGAAGACAAATTAAATCTAATACATTATCTCCCCTGATTGGTTGTAGCACATGTTGAGTAAGGAAGCTATCCTGAATTAAAAGTAGAAACTGTTGGTCCTCACGCCCTGTGCTCCTAGAGATTTCCATTGTATGTGTCTGTGGTTGAAATCTCCCATTATGATACATTCCCCTTTACTCACTTCCTTTATAGCATTTTGTATTTTTGTGTTATCCTCTTCATTTATGTTTTGACTTTGGTAAACTAATCCAATAGTTAATGTCAAATTTCCTGTAACTATATTGCATCAAACAGCTTCATCGCAATTTGCTTCCCTTTCTAATTTTATTTCGTAAGCCTGAATAGATTCTTTAATATATAAAATAACTCATCCTCCCCTTCTTCCTATTCAATCTCTCCTAAACATTATGTATATTGTCAGTCCTAATTCAGCATCTGATATGTCTTTGTTGGCCCATGATTCAGTTAAACCAATTATGTGAGGGTTAATGTCTTCTACCATAATGTTTAATACATTTTTTTATTTACTATGTTCCTTGCATTTAAACACACAAATCTATAACCAGCTTCAGAAATGTTTTGTATGTACTAATGGCCTCTTGTCCTGTTTGAGGCACCTCTAAATAACCCCCTGCGCTTGTAGTTTAAAGAATGTTTGCTACAAAAAATACTTTTATGCTTCACATGCCACTGTCGACTGCTGCTGATAGTTCATCAGCAAACACTGCTGCACCCTTTCCACTAAGCCCATCCCTCATGTACATATCAGCCCTCCCAACAAAACATCCCCACAAATCCAGCTGCTTCTTCCCTACATAGCTGCTGATCTATCGTGTTAATTGCCATCCTTCGGCAATTTCGATATCCCTGTCCCCTGCTTCCCATTAATGGTAGAATTCCTGACATAATTATCTGCTCAACCTGAGTCTGCTTAGCTCTTCCAACTAACTGCCTGTATTTCCTAACTATGGCAGTTGTACCCTCCCTATCTACACTGTTAGCCCCTATGTGTTCTAAAATAGAACCTCCCTTGCCCGGACCCGCAAATTTTTCCACCCTCTCTGTGATAGGCTTTATTTTTTACCCTGGAAAGCAAACCACCATGTCATCCCCCTTGTTTAGCGCTCTGTCAGTCTTCCTAACTTTTCCTAGCATCTCTTTCATCACCGACCCCCACTTTATCATCCACTGTCCCCCCACCGGAACCACTGGCACAACCCACCTCTTCCCTTCCCACCAATGCCACAACGAGCTGCCTCAACCGTTCCATCTCCTACACTCAAAAACTATCTGCCTGAACCTCAGCCCAGGACTTCTCACACCCGGACAAAGTCTACCCAGTTGCTACAACTCCGGCATACTAAATGCCTGGTGGCCTTTACGTGCCGTCTGGACAACGCCATCACAGAATTTATATCGTGTTAGATTAATGTTGTTTATAGCGTTTTCACCTTGATACGTTATCCTTGAATAAGGCTGTTTCTGTGTTCCAAAGAACACTTTATTATTAACTAATTAAATAACTGGACTATTTAGTTTTTAACTTAATTTTTGACAATAATATACTTACTAACTGGGTTCTATCTACTAAACTCGCATGAGCCAAAAAAGCCTGCCATCTAGCGAATACGCAGAACACTGTGTAAACAAAACAATAGGACTCGATTTATACCAACTTACGCTGAAATCCTGCTGTTATTATTTTAATAATTGGTAAAATCTAATATGATATCTACAACATTATTATTTTTTAATAACTGACAAAATCTAATAATACATCTGCAACATTATTATTTTAATAATTGACAAAATCTAATAAGATATCTACAACATTATTATTATTTTAATAATTGACAAAATCTAATAAGACATCTACAACATTATTATTATTTTAATAATTGACAAAATCTAACAAGACATCTACATTATTATTATTTTAATAATTGACAAAATCTAACAAGACATCTGCAACATTATTATTATGTTTATCATTGGCAGAATCTAATATGATATCTACAACATTATTATTTTTATTATCAGACTTACATGAATACACAAATAATTTGTAAACTGTTGGTTACATTAGCCGTACTGGCTATGACATATATGATATTTTAAACTATCTGAACTGCATTGCTATTTTTTAAGAATATATCACAAATACAACATGAGCACATATATACATGTGCCAGATAAGGAGGAGGGAAAGAATGAGATATGAAGGAGTGTATCTAATATAGCAGCAGGGAGTCTGCAGTGGCGCTCTCTTGTGGAAGGTTGACCTATCACTACGATGATTACACAAGTATACAAGCCATTCAAAATAATAATTTAAACACTGACCCAGTTCATACTCCTATGTAACTGACCTCGTGCTTGATGGATCGTGCTCCATAGTGGACATTGTAGCCATCGGCCAACACGTCCAGTACCTGTCTGTCCCACGTCAACTGGATGTCATGTGTCTTCTTCGCCTGTCAATCATCACATATTTATATTACAGAATGACAAGCACTTGATGTCCAGATTCCTCTACCCCAACCAATGTCCCAAACAATATTTGTATATTTTAAGTTGTCAGTTAAAGGGTCATCTCAAAAGGGTCTTTTCAAAACATGAAAGCTTAAATTGGTTTCATTGTTTCATCTAACATTGTAGAATGATTTTTTTTAACATTATTGGGCACTAATTTTTTGAACCCAATTCATAAGGTTGTTGATGAAAGAGGAAAAAATAAATCACATTTTCACGGTTAACTACAGGTCAGTGTAGTTCACTGTTAACTACAGGTCAGTGTAGTTCACGGTTAACTAGAGGTCAGTGTAGTTCACGGTTAACTACAGGTCAGTGTAGTTCACTGTTAACTACAGGTCAGTGTAGTTCACTGTTAACTACAGGTCAGTGTAGTTCACTGTTAACTACAGGTCAGTGTAGTTCACTGTTAACTACAGGTCAGTGTAGTTCACGGTTAACTACAGGTCAGTGTAGTTCACTGTTAACTACAGGTCAGTGTAGTTCACTGTTAACTACAGGTCAGTGTAGTTCACGGTTAACTACAGGTCAGTGTAGTTCACGGTTAACTACAGGTCAGTGTAGTTCACGGTTAACTACAGGTCAGTGTAGTTCACGGTTAACTACAGGTCAGTGTAGTTCACTGTTAACTACAGGTCAGTGTAGTTCACTGTTAACTACAGGTCAGTGTAGTTCACTGTTAACTACAGGTCAGTGTAGTTCACGGTTAACTACAGGTCAGTGTAGTTCACGGTTAACTACAGGTCAGTGTAGTTCACGGTTAACTACAGGTCAGTGTAGTTCACGGTTAACTATAGGTCAGTGTAGTTCACTGATTTTTTTTAACATTATTGGGCACTAATTTTTTAAACCCAATTCATAAGGTTGTTGATGAAAGAGGAAAAAATAAATCACATTTTCACGGTTAACTACAGGTCAGTGTAGTTCACTGTTAACTACAGGTCAGTGTAGTTCACGGTTAACTACAGGTCAGTGTAGTTCACGGTTAACTACAGGTCAGTGTAGTTCACGGTTAACTACAGGTCAGTGTAGTTCACGGTTAACTACAGGTCAGTGTAGTTCACGGTTAACTACAGGTCAGTGTAGTTCACGGTTAACTACAGGTCAGTGTAGTTCACTGTTAACTACAGGTCAGTGTAGTTCACTGTTAACTACAGGTCAGTGTAGTTCACGGTTAACTACAGGTCAGTGTAGTTCACGGTTAACTACAGGTCAGTGTAGTTCACGGTTAACTACAGGTCAGTGTAGTTCACTGTTAACTACAGGTCAGTGTAGTTCACGGTTAACTACAGGTCAGTGTAGTTCACTGTTAACTACAGGTCAGTGTAGTTCACTGTTAACTACAGGTCAGTGTAGTTCACGGTTAACTACAGGTCAGTGTAGTTCACGGTTAACTACAGGTCAGTGTAGTTCACGGTTAACTACAGGTCAGTGTAGTTCACGGTTAACTACAGGTCAGTGTAGTTCACGGTTAACTACAGGTCAGTGTAGTTCACTGTTAACTACAGGTCAGTGTAGTTCACTGTTAACTACAGGTCAGTGTAGTTCACGGTTAACTACAGGTCAGTGTAGTTCACGGTTAACTACAGGTCAGTGTAGTTCACGGTTAACTACAGGTCAGTGTAGTTCACTGTTAACTACAGGTCAGTGTAGTTCACGGTTAACTACAGGTCAGTGTAGTTCACTGTTAACTACAGGTCAGTGTAGTTCACTGTTAACTACAGGTCAGTGTAGTTCACGGTTAACTACAGGTCAGTGTAGTCGGTGCACATGCCACATTTTGTGTGCGAATAGATACATACATTATATAAAAAAAACATAAGTTAGGTTGTTGTGCAGTGTAATACTATGTTGATGAGTTCTGTTGTACCATTAAAAAAACATAAGTTAGGTTGTTGTGCAGTGTAATACTATGTTGATGAGTTCTGTTGTACCATTAAAACAGACACAATACCTGTTAATCATTGTTTTACTAACGGGACATTGAGAAGCTTTCTGATTGGTGAGTGGGACCTCGGATAAAAAGTCTGCCAAATGATAAAACAGGCAGCATGGAAAGTGGCAAAGAGGATGCAAAAAATACTGTAGAATGATATAACAACATCAAAGGAACCTTGTTGGCCCAGAAGTCCAGCTCTCTGACCACCAGTTTTGTGAGCTCCGATCTCGAGAACGGCAGAAAGTAAACCATCTCATTGATCCGACCGAGAAACTCATCTCTACGGAACTGGTGCTGAAACACAGAGGAGAATTAAAGTTGCAAAGTCAGATCGTTTAAATCGCAAGAACATATTATACATAGTAAAAACTATATCTATAGTATAAACTGTATCTATAGTATAAACTATATATATATATATATAGTATAAACTATATCTGTAGTATAAACTATATCTATTCTAACATCTTGACTGTCCAAAAGTGTTTTAATGAACAACATTATAAAACATAATTTTACTCTTATCTTTTTATGAATATGTCATTCAGCACGCAATATAAATGTATTAGAACAAATATAGTTCATATTATATAACATGATTTTATGATAAAACCAATCAGACTTTGCATCTTTAATATGATCTGATATGGATGGTGGTACGGATTCACAGAAATGGCTTATCAATCTACGAGTAGCAAATATATAAACACCTCCTCCATGAACAGGCAGGAGGGTTACACTAGCAAATATACAAACACCTCCTCCATGAACAGGCAGGAGGGTTACACTAGCAAATATACAAACACCTCCTCCGTGAACAGACAGGAGAGTTACACTACAGAAACTACTCGACACTTTTAACTTTTAATTAAACTGTAATTTGCTGTCAACCAAGTTGTTACAAGACTAACATGAAGCTAGAGTTAACAACAATATGGTGGAAACAGTCTGAAATGCATTCTGTTTAATGGCGTATGAGCAGTTTTAGTTTTTTTCATGTAGAAGCTATTTGATTTGGAATTGATTTACCATTGTACACATTTTCTGGGCAATCCGCTAGTACGGTACTACTATGGCAATGACAGAAATTCCACAGAATGGAATTGTTTATTTCAAAGATATGTGACAAATAATGTTCCTTACTCAATCATAATATTTATCTAAAAGCCACTAACCTTAAGAATTGGCCGCACAACATCTTCTTTGAACTGTTTTGAGATTATAATTTGTTCTGGAAGTTCAAGGTCATCTGAAAACACATTAATATTTCAACATTGAATAATTTGAAAGTGTGCATGCATGCATGCATGTAGGCAATAAAAATGAAGTAAAAAAAATTAAGACCCGATTACTTACTCCATGACACCTTATCAATCTCTGATTTGTTGCCTGTATCACGAAAAAAAAAAATTATTTAATACAAATTTAAACGTGTCGACTCACCAAGACGTCCCTCCCTTCGCTGTTTGTGGATTTGATCGGCTTCTTCACGCAGCTGCAGTCCATGCTGGGCTATCTCTTCGTTGGCAAGGTTTGACGTCATCACAAAGATAGCATCCTTGCATACGATGGTCTTACCCTTGCCATCAGTGAGTCGACCCTGAAAGAGTTGCACTTTCAATTTAGGTGTTGCTTTGATAATACTGACAGCACCCATGGCCATTAGAAACAAAATATCTTTGTTCTCACTGGCTAAGTTCACTCATGTGTGATGATGGCCTTTAAGATATGTTCTCACTGGCTAAGTTCACTCATGTGTGATGATGGCCTTGAAGATATGTTCTCACTGGCTAAGTTCACTCATGTGTGATGATGGCCTTGAAGATATGTTCTCACTGGCTAAGTTCACTCATGTGTGATGATGGCCTTGAAGATATGTTCTCACTGGCTAAGTTCACTCATGTGTGATGATGGCCTTGAAGATATGTTCTCACTGGCTAAGTTCACTCATGTGTGATTATGGCCTTTAAGATATGTTCTCACTGGCTAAGTTCACTCATGTGTGATGATGGCCTTGAAGATATGTTCTCACTGGCTAAGTTCACTCATGTGTGATGATGGCCTTGAAGATATGTTCTCACTGGCTAAGTTCACTCATGTGTGATGATAGCCTTGAAGATATGTTCTCACTGGCTAAGTTCACTCATGTGTGATGATGGCCTTGAAGATATGTTTGATAACATTGCAAATATGCTATATTGCCTATTTAAAAAACAACATACCTAGGCAAAAGTGGAATAAATCCCTGAAGCATGAAATAACCAAATAACTAATGCCCATCACCTCATCAAACAGTTGAAGCATGATAGTGAGCACATCGGGATGAGCTTTGTCAACTTCGTCAAATAACACGACTGCAGTTGGACACTCCCGCAGCTTCTTGGTCAGTTGACCACCTTCCTCGTGGCCCACATATCCTGGTGGTGACCCAATGAACTTGGCAACCTGCCAAACACATACCGTCAGTAACACAACAGTTAATGAAACTAGTTCAACTGTTTTATTTTAATCAGTTGGTGTAGGACTGAAAAAAAAGAACTAGGATTCGACCAGAGGGTTCAGCCCCCAATGTTAGGGGGGTTTGTGGATTTTTTTACTGTGCTTGAAATAGTGTTTTCTGGATACACATATAACTGGGAGCATGTGCCCCCTGGATCTGTGCCATCGATAGTCTCAATCCTCCAAATTAAGGCATCATTCCCAAATTTAGTAATGTTATAAATTAAAAACCAATATTGAGAGGTATTAACTTCACCAGCAGTGTGCTGTGTGTTTTTGGTAAAGTGTAAAGATTTCTTCAATTTCACCACATGTGAACACCATGGTCTCACAGAGCTATGACATTAGTCAGGTTTGTCAGTAGGTAAATGGGAAGATCTATGACATTAGTCCGGTTTGTCAGTAGGTAAATGGGAAGATCGATGAACTGGTGAAGGAAAATCACCTCATGTCTCTCTTGATATTCTGACATGTCCATACGAATGAAGCCCTACAAATGAAAAACAAAGACAATCTTAGTATCCATACCAAGTAAGTGAACTCTTTGATATGTTGGACCATAATTATCATGTATAGTTTAGGTAGATATACGTACAATCACTTAGTTTAAATATGCCATACATTAAAACAGGAATGTGACTAAAATATGTAAAACAAGCAAAATTGTATTTCAAATGTTTAAAAATGTCTACACCTTTTATGATGGTAACTGGAAGAACGGTGAAAATGTATACCTTTTTAACATCCTTATGGAGATATTTAGCGAGCTGCTTTGCTAGTTCTGTCTTCCCTGAATGGAATAAAGAAAAACTACATCAGATACAAAATAGACGACAACATGAATGACAGCATATAGCATTTCTTTCAATACATAAACTTATGGTTTGCACTGCATAGAATATTTAATGCTATTGCAACCATCACCAGAAAACACTACAATTTTTCACCAACAACACTATTATCTAAATATATGGCACTCACCTATGCCTGATGAGCCAAGGAAGAGAAAGACAAGCGGATGTTCGTCGTCCGCCCAACCATTCTCCTTCCGTCGGATCGCTACACACAACCGATGACATTATTTTTAAGACTTAGCAGCCACTTTCATCTAAGCAACTGGTATATTTACATCCACTGCTCACTCCTGCAAGACGGCCCAGACAGCTTCGATCATCTAGTTCTGATCTACTTTTTGTTCCCCGAGTTGAAACTAACTTTGGAGCCAGGGCTTTCTCTGTTGCCACACCAACTCTTTGGAATTCACTCCACATTAGTGTCATGTCAGCAGGAAACATAATACAACTGTGCTATCCCTTGTTAGCTCCCTTTCTAACTGTGCTATCCCTTGTTAGCTCCCTTTTTAACTGTGCTATCCCTTGTTAGCTCCCTTTCTAACTGTGCTATCCCTTGTTAGCTCCCTTTCTAAATGTGATATCCCTTGTTAGCTCCCTTTCTAACTGTGCTATCCCTTGTTAGCTCCCTTTCTAAATGTGCTATCCCTTGTTAGCTCCTTTTCTAACTGTGCTATCCCTTGTTAGCTCCCTTTCTAAATGTGCTATCCCTTGTTAGCTCCCTTTCTAACTGTGCTATCCCTTGTTAGCTCCCTTTCTAACTGTGCTATCCCTTGTTAGCTCCCTTTCTAACTGTGCTATCCCTTGTTAGCTCCCTTTCTAAATGTGCTATCCCTTGTTAGCTCCCTTTCTAACTGTGCTATCCCTTGTTAGCTCCCTTTCTAACTGTGCTATCCCTTGTTAGCTCCCTTTCTAACTGTGCTATCCCTTGTTAGCTCCCTTTCTAAATGTGCTATCCCTTGTTAGCTCCCCTTTTAACTGTGCTATCCCTTGTTAGCTCCCTTTTTAACTGTGCTATCCCTTGTTAGCTCCCTTTTTAACTGTGCTATCCCTTGTTAGCTCCCTTTTTAACTGTGCTATCCCTTGTTAGCTCCCTTTTTAACTGTGCTATCCCTTGTTAGCTCCCTTTCTAACTGTGCTATCCCTTGTTAGCTCCCTTTTTAACTGTGCTATCCCTTGTTAGCTACCTTTCTAACTGTGCTATCCCTTGTTAGCTCCCTTTCTAACTGTGCTATCCCTTGTTAGCTCCCTTTTTAACTGTGCTATCCCTTGTTAGCTCCCTTTTTAACTGTGCTATCCCTTGTTAGCTACCTTTTTAACTGTGCTATCCCTTGTTAGCTCCCTTTTTAACTGTGCTATCCTTTGTTAGCTCCCTTTTTAACTGTGCTATCCTTTGTTAGCTCCCTTTTTAACTGTGCTATCCCTTATTAGCTCCCTTTTTAACTGTGCTATCCCTCCATAGCTCCTTTTTTAACCATGCTATGCCTCCTTAGCTCCCTTTTTAACTGTGCTATCCCTTGTTTGCTCCCTTTCTAACCGTGTTATCCCATGTTAGCTTCCTTTTTAACCATGCTATCCCTCCTTAGCTCTCTTTTTAACCATGCTATCCCTCCTTAGCTCCCTTTTTAGCCATGTTTAACCCTCCTTAACTCCCAGGCGTATCCACCATCTGTTGACAACTGTAGCACAGCATATTGACTTCGAGATTGCCAAACCATTTTCTGAGGACTTAGGTGGGATAAAAGTGTTCATATTATTACTTTATTATAAAACAATGTTTAACACTGGTGTCTGTTAACTGGCTTTAGCTTAGTTTATCATATTGACCAGTGCTGACTGAACATTTGGTAGGTTGTAACATTGTTAAAGGAATGAGTGTCAACTCACCAGCAGCGACTGTGGTGATGGCTCCCTCTTGGCCTACCAGAGCTTCACTTAGTCGCAACTCGAGGGGAAACTTCCTCCTTTCTTCCGCCTCCCTCTTCTTCCTCAAGCCTGCAAACTGAACAGTAGACACGCCACTAGACAGTGGGCAGGTGGTGTCTGCATGACAAGTCAACTGTTACTCACTTCATCATATGTACAAAACTCCTACAGTTTACCCATAGTTTTTTCCTCATAGTTTTTTGTTTTTTGAACAAGGCATATGTTCAGACATAGCAAATAATCTACCAATAGAAGACTTATCAGAATTACTGACAAATTCATTCCAATAAACATACAAAAAGATATATGTGACATGTCTATATGAGCTTTGGTGCATTGTTTTCAACTGTGGTATTAAATTTTTCCCAACAAAATGTTGGAGTTGTCAGTGCTATAAGTCTAATTTAGATTTAAGATAACTGATTTTGTGAAGGGATAGAGGAGTGCGAAATGGGAGAAGAACAACAAGGTTTCAAGGGGTATGATGGACGAGAGACAACTGGTGGAGAAGAGACTGGAGGGACAGCAGAATATGGCTCTGGGATTCATAGACCTTGAAAAGACATACGACACAGTTCCGCAAGATATAGCCATGGCCACGTTGAGGTGGATGGGTGTCCCAGAGGCGGAGGTGAGGATAGTCGAAGGCACATATGAAGAGACAACAGGTAGAGTAGTGCACGCACCAGGAATATCGGAGGAATTCAGGGTGGACGTCTGCCTGAGACAGGGGAGTGTCCTAAGCACTGTTATTCATTGCAGTAGCGGAGGTGATCAGCAGGAAAACGAGCACGAGGGACATTCTCCGCAAGTTGTTATACACAGATGATTTGGTGGTAGTAGCGGACAGTACGGCAGACCTCAAAAACGGTTGGTATAGTGGAACGAAATCTTTGGCAGACGTGAAATGAGAGTAAGTCTGGAGAAGATAGAGGTGCTTTGGGTTGGGCAGCAGAACAGAGATCTAGATATAAGACTGGATGGGAAGAAACCGAACCAATGAGACAGCTTTGAATGTCTGGTTAGAGCGGTTTGCGGGGACGGTGGCATGGAAATTCATGGGAGAATACAAGCTGGTATGAATGTGTGGAGGAAACTGGAAGGGGTGACAGACAGATATGGGAGATAGACATATATCTTGTAAGCTAAAAGGAAAGGTGCTTAGCTCATGTGTAACACCAGCCTACCTATACAAACTAGAGACCATGGTGATGACGAAAGAACAACAAGAGAAACTGCAAGTTTGCGAGAATAACTGGGCGAGAAGAACTGCAGGAGTGAAAAGAATAGACAAGTGAAGAATGGAGGAGCCGAGGGAGGAAGTTGGTGTGAAAGAGAGTCTTACAAGGAAGTTGGTGTGAAAGAGAGTCTTACAAGGAAGTTGGTGTGAAAGAGAGTCTTACAAGGAAGCTGGTGTGAAAGAGAGTCTTACAAGGAAGCTGGTGTGAAAGAGAGTCTTACAAGGAAGTTGGTGTGAAAGAGAGTCTTACAAGGAAGCTGGTGTGAAAGAGAGTCTTACAAGGAAGTTGGTGTGAAAGAGAGTCTTACAAGGAAGCTGGTGTGAAAGAGAATCTTACAAGGAAGTTGGTGTGAAAGAGAGTCTTACAAGGAAGCTGGTGTGAAAGAGAGTCTTACAAGGAAGCTGGTGTGAAAGAGAGTCTTACAAGGAAGCTGGTGTGAAAGAGAGTCTTACAAGGAAGCTGGTGTGAAAGAGAGTCTTACAAGGAAGCTGGTGTGAAAGAGAGTCTTACAAGGAAGCTGGTGTGAAAGAGAGTCTTACAAGGAAGCTGGTGTGAAAGAGAGTCTTACAAGGAGGCTGGTGAAGGGCTAAAGTGGGCTGGACACATGGAAAGGATGGAAGCAAAAAGAGAAAATGTGCCTAGAGTCGAGAGTAGAAGTAGAAGAGAAACTGAGATGGGAGGACTGAGTGAAGAGAGATTTGGCTGGAGCGGGAGGGGAGGATGAGAGCGAGGGAGAGAGGGGAGGGGAGAATGAGAGCGAGGGATGGGGAGTGGAGATGGTTGGTGCAGATGGCAGTGAAACAGGACTAGTGACGAAGAACGGGAAAAAAATGGACGACATCGGTGATAGCCTCACCCCGGACTTCAGGGATAAAGAGGAGAGCAACAAATATAATTGATATGGTGTATACTACAATCAGTTTTTAATATGACCCGTGTTGTTAGTAAAATATACAAATTTGTCGTATTTTGAGCAAATCAATTGATGCCGCAAAATATCTTATCAACAGAACTTTGCTCTGAGCAAAAACTGGACACTCTTTCTTGACTGACCTTCTGTTCATATTCCTCCAGAAGTTGCCTCATGTTGGCTGTCTTGACATAGGCAGTGGGTTTGTGGCCGCTGCTGTTCTCCACGGTTGGATCGGCCCCTGCAATTAAAAGTACAAAGTCTGATATTTTTTAACATAAAGTCGTGTCATATGGTATAAACTATACCTATTCCAACATCTTCTATATACGTATTCCAACATCTTCTATATACCTATTCCAACATCTTCTATATACGTATTCCAACATCTTCTATATACTTATTCTAACATCTTGACCTCACAAAGGTATTTTCATGAACCACAACTGTCAACAATCTTCAATACCTATGGACAACATTTATCGGGGTCAGGCATTCGTGGGATCACGTGATGGGCAAATCATTTACACCTGTAAAATTATGTTCTGTCCTCATGCAGTGTAAACATGAATTTCACATTCATTTGAACATTCAAATTAGACAATGTAATGGACAAAGTACATCTTAAAATGTTGACTCACTAAAATACAGTTGTCATGAAATATGGCCAACACACACTGGAGAGTGAATATTTCTGAATCCGGGTTTCCAAGGATTAAGCGTGATAGAAGTTATTGTATTATTACTGATTATTATTTTATTATTATCATTACTGACCTGCCTCCAGCAGCAGATGGACGAGTGTTTCATGGTTGATGAGCACAGCGTAGTGCAGACTTGTACAGCCAGTGAAACTCGCACGCATATTCAGTCTGTCGCTGAATTCATCTTCTCTTGTCATCAACACTGCACCACATTAGACATCAGTCACATCACATTAAACATCAATCACATCAGACATCAGTCACATCACACGTCCATAGGTTCAGCAGATTTTGCTACATAAGTATTCCATCAATAATTACACATTTTCAACGTTCAGCCCAAAAGGTGAAATTATTGAGACATGGTTTCTTTTTGTGATGAATTTACAGATAAATGTGTGCCTGCTAACGTTTAGATTTTTTGTGGGCATCACATTTGTTTTGTCTATTCCTGGGGCCAAGTGTGGTTTGCCAAGTTGTGCCAGTGTATGGTTACCACAGTAATAGTACCAGTGGCCAGTGTATGGTTACCACAGTAATAGTACCAGTGACCAGTGTATGGTTACCACAGTAATAGTACCAGTGACCAGTGTATGGTTACCACAGTAATAGTACCAGTGGCCAGTGTATGGTTACCACAGTAATAGTACCAGTGGCCAGTGTATGGTTACCACAGTAATAGTATCAGTGACCAGTGTATGGTTACCACAGTAATAGTACCAGTGACCAGTGTATGGTTACCACAGTAATAGTACCAGTGACCAGTGTATGGTTATCACAGTAATAGTACCAGTGACCAGTGTATGGTTACCACAGTAATAGTACCAGTGACCAGTGTATGGTTACCACAGTAATAGTAGCCATCAACAAATGATAGCAATGTTACAGAATATTTTGGAAAACTCATCAAATATTTCATGTAGATACAGGGTTACCCACCTATTGATGTGAATTTAGGAACGTTTTAGTTTGTGGCTGCTAGAGTGCTTTGATGTGTGGAAAGGAAACAGTGCAATATGTCTGTTACCCACTGGGGTCAAAAACCTGCAGTATTAGTTCAGATGTAGCAAGATACAAGAACACAAAATATTGCTCAAAGATACATCTGTATGAGATGTGAACACTTGCCTTGCAGAGAGTTGAGGTGTTTGTCTCTGGCCACCTGGTAAACATTACTGAACTCATCCCCCAGGTTGGGGTCAGCGCCTGCTGCCAGCAGCACCCTGACTGCCCTGCAAATAGCAACCCAATGCTTCCTGGTTGAAGGTGTCATATCAACAGATCACCTTGATATTTTCAACTGCATTAAATTGAATGAGGGTAGCGCATACAAACATGTTTTCAAACACTGGTGGTATTTGGGAGGGGCATGAAAAATCAACATACTCCAAGTATATTATTATATTATTAGTGTAGATTATAATTGCATTTTTATATTTTATAACTGCACCTACTCAACATTTTTGCTGATAACTGCCACTTGTAAGGCTGTCCATCCTAGTTCATGCCGCCTGTTGACATCCAAGCCAAGTTTTATTAATCTGTAACAGGAACAACACAGATGTTTTTAAACATAACTTGTAAACCACAAATACATACACAATGTCCGCTCGATATAAGGACTCCTGATAAAAGGAATATCCGCTTAAAAGGAACAACTTTAAAATCCCTGTTCTCTGTTATCTTACTTAGTATTTCAACTACAATCTGATTTTCTTTAGTTAATCTTACAAACTTCTACGGAAACCAAGTTCAAAAAGAAGCATAGGTTAGACGCCCCAACAGTAGGAAGCCACTTTGCAATGACCGCTTCACTACTGAAAGTTCTGTATTAACAGTAAATTGTTTAACAACAACAACAACAAAGGTATGACGGTCAGCTGTTTAGAAGGGAAGTTATCTTAGTCTTACGCAATCAAGGCATACCTTTCAATTTCACTGGCACTGTTAATCTTTGCAGCAGCAAACAGTTTGGCATCTGAAATAAAATTTACATTTCATGTCAGAAAGTTGTCTTCTGTGCCCAAATACTATAATTATTGCAGTCTGATAATGATCATCATTAACATCAGCTGTCGTGCCTGTTGCAGACATAGACAAGCATGACCCCCCACCACTTCACACAATCGCAGTGTCTTGAAACAGTTCGCTTATGAACTTGATGTTTGCACTCAATCCATGAAATAATTGTTATCACTTAGAATGTCCATCTCCTGCACAGTTTCTGAAGATCTTGGTCAAAATTGCATATCATATTAATAATGTTTAATCATTAATTTTGAGCTGCATACACTTGATGATGCTGATATTTCTAGGCATGATTTCAGTCCCTATACATAACTATGTCAGTCCTCAATATGACAATGTCAATGACATCGCGATCTTATAATCTAGCATAAACAGGGCCCTTATTATCACGGCTTTGTGATTCACTCTTACCTCACTTTATTTATCCCAAGACGTTCATTATATCATACTACATCACTTTAGGTGCACAAATGGCACATATGATTGTCAAATATGGTGTTTTAGTGGTCAAAATTGTTACGAACAGCAGCGTTAGTCGTGTTTTCAGCGTTCTCAACATGGCGCATTTACACAATGAACTCTAATAATACTACAGTTGCATCAGAATTGCAAAAGCGAGTCACACACAAAGGGGTCATATCAATATTTTATTAAAAACAACAAAGTAACATTTAACTTGCTCTGCATGGCATGAAATAGATAATGGAAAATGGAAATATTCCGAACAATTTTCAAATGAAACACATTATCTGTAGAGCACTAACAGGCACTTTTAAAAATTAGATCACAGTAATATTTAGGTACATAAATCACACTCACCCACCCACCCACATATGTACATGTATATGTACATTTATCTATACACCAGATAAACAAAATAAACATGTCAACAATTATGAATTATATGTCTGTTATTAGATTTACCTATACAAAACATTTATATCAAAGTCATATATATATATATATATATATATATATATATATATATATATACATATGTGTAGCATATATAATTATATATAACCAAAAGCAAAACTATCTATGCAATTACTGGTAAAAACCGTTAACGTTACAAGTTAAAATGTATAAAATACATTTTCACTGTTGCAAGTCAAACATTACCATTTTGAAACAGTTTGCTAAATTACCCATGCTAACTAATGGTAATAAACATGTATGACTGCACCAAACAACAATTATTGACATTAACAATCATGTGATTATTGTATATAAGAGACATCATTAACTCTTCTTGACTTCCGGAATCTTGGTGCAGCAGCGATTGGTGGAGAATTAACAAAAAAAAGTGGAATATCGAAAAGAATAAGTATTACTATTGCACATATATTATACATAAACGTATTGTAGACATATATTAAAAAACAGTTTTTGTTAATTATTAGTCAGAGGCAGGATTTTAGAGTAAGTTAGGGAAGTCAGTGAGCGTTAATAGGGTTGTTTACCATTTGAAAATTGACATAGCATAGTGAATAGTCAGAAACAGTGCAATATTGGTTAGAATAAGTATTACTATTACACATATACTATATACACAAACTTCTTATAGACATATATTAAGAAACTTCTTTTGTTAACAGAGGCAGTATTTTTTCCGGACCCAAATTCGACGAGCGATAAGGGGGAGTTTTTTTACAGGTCGTGAATTAAACTGGTGTACCAAACTATCGTATACATTGTTAAATATATATTAGATAAAGTGATACATTTACATAAATTACATACATAAGGTAATATCTGACATAGTTGTAGTAAACGATTTCGGTAAAAAGTAATTAACAGCAGGATTTTAGCATAAGTTGGTTTACACTGACTGACTTCGTTGTTTTGTTTACACAGTGTTCTCCGTATTCGCTAGGTGGCAGGCTTTTTGTTTGCTTGTGCGAGCTTAGTAGCAAAGACATAGTTAGCAAGTATATTAGCCTAAAGTGTTCTTTTGAACACAAAAACAGCCTTAACGTAGCAATCAGATTAAGTCTAAATTTGTGATGGCGCCATGCAAATGGCAGGTAAAGGCTACCAGGCATTTAATATGCAGCAGTTGTAGCAACTGGGTGGACTTCATCAAGTCCGGGTGTGAGAAGTCCTGGGCTGAGGTTCAGGCAGATAGTTTTAGTTTTGAGTATAGGGGATGTACGAGGATGAAGGAACTTGAGGTGAAGGTAGAACAGCTGCTCGTTGTGGCAGTGGTGGGAAGGGAGCAGGTAGGTTGTGCCAGTGGTTCTGGTGGTGGAACAGTAGATGATAAAGTGGGGGAAGACGACGAGAGAGATGCTAGGGAGAGCTCACTTCAGCCTGGGAGGAGGGAGACATGACGTAAGGAGACGGACGTAGGGAGACGAGAAGGAAAGAAATGGGAGGGAAGACAGCTGGATTGAAGGAAAGGGGAGTGGGGGAGACAGTAGCGAAGGAGTCGGGGGGGGGAGAAGGAGACGATAGTTAAGGCGATGGGAGTGAGGGAGACAGGAGGGAAGGTGTCAGAAGGGAAGGCGATGGGAGGGAAAGGTGATAGATTGATGAGTGAGAGAGTGCCTGATAACAGTCTGCCACCAAGTGACAAGGCTGCAGGACAGAATGTGATGGAGGGGATCCATCGGAAGAGCTATTCCGAGGCAGTGATAGAGGGGGTGAGAAAGAGAGCGAGGGTGTTTGTGGGGGACTCAATAGTTAGGAAGACCGACAGAGTCTTAAACAAGGGAGATGACGTTGTAGTTTGCTTGCCTGGAGCCAAAATAGAGGCGATAACTGAGAGGGTAGAAAACACTGTGGGTTCGGACAAGGGTGGATCTGTTTTAGCACACGTAGGGACAAATAATGTAGAGAGGGATGGTACAACTGCCATAGTTAGGAAATACAGGAAGAACAGACGTGGGTTGAGCAGGTAATACTGTCAGGGATTCTACCAGTAATAGGAAGGAGGGGTCATAGATATCGAAATTGCTAGTTGAGAAGCTATGTAGGGAAGAGGAAGTTGGTTTTGTGGATTTGTGGGGAAGTTTTGTTGGAAGGGCTGATATGTACATGAAGGATACAATTAAACATTATGGTAGAAGATATTGAGCAAAGCAAAGCAAAGCTAGATTGGAATAACATGCTGATGAATAAGACTGCAATTGAATGTTGGAATATTCTAAAATATGAAATTGAGAGTATCATCGACAAATTTGTTCCCTTGAAAAAAAACAAGGAAAACGGTCTAGAAAGAAACACTTGTCAAAAGAAGCTATTAGAAAAATAGTGTTTAAGCAAACTATGTGGAGGGTTTATAGGCGTACCAGAAAGGATGAAGACTATGCAAATTACAAAGAGGCACTTAACCTAGCTACAACTGAAATTAGAAAATCTAAAAGAACCTTTATAAAAAATTGGCAGGTAATATAAAAAATGACAGCAAGAGTTTCTATGCTTATGTAAGGAGTAAACAGAAAGTTCGAGATAAGGTCGAACCACTGGAAAACAACATGGGAAACATAATTTCAGATGGGTTTAAATGGCAGAGGTCCTGAAAGCGTATTTCAGCTCAGTTTTTACCACAGAAGATATCAGCTCGCTTCCAGTTCCATTTAATAAATTAGAGGGCAATAAATCAGAACATTTAGGGCAGTTATTTGTAACTCCTGTAAATTACTTGAAACATTAATCAGAGACCACATGGTGGAATTCCTTGTAAAACATAATTTAATAAATACATCTCAACATGGGCTGCTTCAAAAGGAAATCAAATTATAGGGCTAATTAGGAGAACTATCATGTATAAGGAGAAACAGCTAATTGTACCCCTGTACAAAGTAATAGTTAGACCACATTTGGAATATTGTATTCAAGCATGGAGGCCGTATCGTAAAAAGGACATAGACAAGCTAGAAAGATTACAACGAAGAGCAACTAAAATGATTCCAGAATTGAAAGACCTTAGTTACGAAAGTCACTTATTACAATGTGGTTTGACAACACTAGAAACCAGGAAACTAAGAGGAGACCAAATAGAAGTGTCTAAAATAGTGAATGGTTATGAGGATGTTGACAGGAATATGTTCTTCAAACTTAAAGAAGGCAGTAGAACCAGAGGACACAAAGCAGCATTAGTTAAGGAGCAGTGTAGGTTGGACATGAGAAAGTACTCTTTCTCACAGAGGGTGATAAATGAATGGAACAAACTGCCAAATGATTGTGTTAATGCTAGTAGTGTGAATATGTTTAAAAATAGAATTGACCGATATTTGATAAGGGTGGGCTACACATAGATGAGAAAATTGTTGGACTCTCGATAAGCCAATGGCTTCCTTGTCCACTTGCCATCTGGAACTTGTTGTTTGGGATGGCAATCTTGTTAAAAACCCTAGAAATGACCAATGATACATTTCAATGGTGTACACAAATCAGAGTTATTCATAAGGGTGCTTTAAAAAAAATCATAACATCGCTAATAATTATCAGACAAATGTGACTGAGGTATCATTTTGTTGCTAAAAAGACTCTTTATTATAATGAAATGATAAAACCTACAGCACATAATCTTATCATCTGGATACTACTTTTTGAATTTCATCAAAAAAGAAAGTAATTTTTTTTATTTTCACCCTGCTACTAGATAATTACTAAGTGGCTGTATGCCCCTATGTCCAAATTGTTTACTCTGGTAGTGCGGGCTGTCGAAGCCAGTGCAAATCGTGATTGCAACTTGCCATATTGAGAATGAATGAAAACACGGCTAATAATGGTATTCGTAGCAATTCCAATCGCTAAAACTGCCCTAAATACAATATTTGACAATCACATGTGCCATTTGTGAACCTAAAATGATGTAGTATGATATAATGAACGTCTTGGGTTAGATAAAGCGAGGTAAGAGTGAAACACAAAGCCGTAATAATTAATGTCTGTCATGATGTCATCTAGGAAACCACAAGTTACAAAACCGAACGTGAATTCAATCACGATTAACATCCAACTAAATTTGGGCTAAAATGTACGACGCCGAGGTTACTACGCATTTGGCAGTCAAACTCGAACATCACTTGGACTTGGTACAGTTTAGAAACACTCAAAAAGGAACTGTCTGAATAAAAGTGAGACTCACAGTTGGTGGCATCCCGGTCAACGTAGCAGAAAGCGAGTACACGGAATGCGCTGATGACACCGAAGCCAGTACTTGCAACTACAAATGACTGTTTGTTGCTGCCATACCCATGTGAAATTCGACGCAGAAACGATACACTGGATCCGTACCAATATTTCCTACAAGTAGTGGTAACTTTGTGGTTGATTTCAAAAGATATCTTCGACAATACTGGAATTCTCTTACATAAACAAAAACATCTCCAGACGACGGACGCCATTACTGCCATAGGTGAACTCGGTCAATGACGTAAAAGTGAAGGCCATCTATTACTTGGCTAGCCTTAGTTATTAATTCAGGATTTTTATTCTTCCTCATCTTACTGTGGATATTGCCACACCATCAAACACATCTGCCTCACTTGAATTCTGATCACCATGAAAGCATACGTTTTGTTTAATTTTTACTACGAAAATTCCGCGCCATCTAGTGAATAAAAAGAATACAAGTATTGCCATCTACTGGATAGTTATCGAAAACGACTCTGCCTATTGAGTGTGGGGTGATGTTTGTGGGCGTGATAGATGTACCGCTCTGTGTTGGGGAACTCGCTACCTGTCAGTTGACATTTTATCTTATATAGCCAAACATGAGGATAAGGATACATTTTATTTGTCCCAACAGCAGAAAAAACATAGATAAATTATACTGAGTGGCAATATAAATTATATAAATACATATGATACATGCACATATAGAACTGTACAATATATAATAACAACTAATAAATCATCAATAAAAGTAATACATTATGCAACAACCAAAAAGAAAAAAAAAAAAAAACATATTTGCTGTGGGACGGGAGACTCCTACTAAGACCAACAATGGTCGCTATCGTAGGAGCCACCCAAACTAACAATAACAATAAACATATATTCCCTATACATATATTTCTACATTTAAAAAAGTAGAAAGCATGTTTGGTTTTTTGTCTGTGTCTTACATATAATAAATTTAAGTGTGTGATGGTGTGTTGTACTGGTGTGTTTTATGTGTTGTTTTCGCATGTACGCGTGTAAGCCTGTGTGCAAGTATACAAATTGAAAAGTTTAATTGTGATTGCATGAACTGTGTTATGCTCATTCATAATTTATTTAATTTAGTTGGCATATATAGCAATTTAGGAGAGTGTATGCGTCATTATATTTTTGTAGCATGTAATTTTTGGCATAACTTGAAAAGCCTTTCAAACTATGAGTCACTATCTTGTCTATAACTAAATCAGGGATATTGTTTATAACATGTGGCAAGTTGTATTTAAGAATTTTTTGGCAAATTCATGTTTCGTTCTGTGGCTAAAACTAAAATAATTACATTTTAAGTAGTGTCTTGATTTCCAGCCAGTGATATTCTTGCTTAAAATTGACCCGTCATTGAAATAATCGTAAATTAATTCATAGGCTACGTTATAGCCATATGACCTAACTCATCTAGGACACCATAGCATAGACATAAACATCGAAACCGTCCGCCACTACCCTCACAAAGGATCCACAGGAAAGTGAGAATTGCGCAAGACGAGTGATGCTTTTTCGAATACTTTACCTCGGATACATTAGTAAAGTTAATGTTTCTGTACTGCTACATTAGACCTTTCTTTTTATGGCAATGAACAGACGCTGACCACTCGTGTATCACTACACTAAGTATACTGCTGAACGCACCAACATAAATCAACGGGCTGGGTCGAAATTCAGGGCTATTATATTTGGGTGCATTTTCCTGAAAAACGAGGCATGTAATTTTCACGAATTTCACACAGCACGTGTTTTAATATAAGCTAAACGTGCTGTGAAATTATAAAGAACGTCGTATAAGAAATTTTCCAGGATTCCAAAGAAATGGTTCAGCCAATCGTGAATTCAGTTCATTTATATCCAGATGTGTAGTGTGTGACTAGTTTAAGTAATGTGCGCAGTCTGTTTAATAAAAAGAGGACCCCATATACATAAGTAACGGAAATATACACAAAAGTAACGGAAATATACAAAAGTAAAGTTTAATAGTGTAGCATCATTCTAAATAAGTTGTCCTAAAAAGAGAGTTTACTGTGTCCTGGCAGCGTAATAAGACATTATGCGGGTATATTATTTTGCGAACCACTCGGTTTCGATTCTACGTTGCCGGCCTCTCTGTGAACGATCCGACGATGCGCCATCAGGTTGTCGTAGCTACTGAGCACTGCGCCACACACGGTGCAACGGTGCCGCTTCGGCGACGCGTTGTGTTGCGTCGTCTCGTGTTCTCTCAGCAGCGTCGGTTTCGCGAACTTCTCGCCGCACAACTTACAGAAGTAGCGGCGATTTGTCTGCCAGCCGAAATGCTGCGTCTTCAGGTGCACCTGCATGTTGTACTTGTGCGTGAACAGACGGCCGCACTTCGGGCACGAGTGATACACCTTTACGTAGTCCTTGTCGTGCGTGCGCGTGTGCTCGCGAAGCCGCGAGTCGCTGCGGTAGACCTTGCCACACACAGGACACGTGTACTTGGCGAGGTGCGTCTTCTGATGCCGTACGTAGTCGGTATACAAGACGAACGTCTGACTGCAGTAGAGACAGCAGTGGTTGCGGCCAGCGTGCACCTTGATGATGTGTTCCTGCAGCGCCGTTGTGTTTGCTAGGATCATAGCACACATCCCGCACTGTTGCGGCTGATCGTCTCCATCCGTGGTCGGCTGATTGTACAGCGCAGGGGCTGACGGGAAGTTCGTGTCGCTGCAAGAGTTCGTCGCCCACGTTGGAGTCTCTGTGTCTGACACTGATGGCTGGACATCGGGTTCTTCCGACTTGCACGAGTTATCCCCGTGAAGCAGTTGAGGAAACATCCCGGCCAATGACGGCATGTGGGCGAGCACGCGCTGCACCGAGTCGTCCGTGGATGCGCCGTTGGTGAACAAGGACTGCTGGGCTTTGTTGTCGCTTCCCGCGGGCACAGGGCTGTGACTGCAACTGTCAATGGAACTGCCGTCTATGGCCGTCGTTGTACTCACGACAGCTGCTATATTCACCGCTGCAGCAGTCTTCTCTCTACCGCCGACTGCTCTCTGGCCAGTGTCACATTCTCCCGGGCAGTTGACACTTGCCATGACACTGGCCGCGTTATCAACGTCATCTGACGTGTCACTTAAATACACAATGTTCTCGTCTGGGGAACTGTACTTCATCTCACAGTCCGCATCGTCTACACTGCTATGTTTTGCCTGGCTGCCATCCGTGATAGCAACGTTTCGTTGTTTCACATTCACGTTGCTAGTCTGAGAGAGATCAAGCGATCTGCTCTGATCGTCTACGGGCGACGTGTATAGATCTTTACCGCCTGACCGCGTGGAACAGTTGACAGATGCCTTCAACCGCTCTTCGCATCGATAGTCCAGCGCCGGTTCCGCGTCGTACACGTTGATATCCCCGCCTCCGTGCGCTGGCGTCAGCATGCTCTGTATAGCGTTCTGCGCCTGGGCTTTGTAGTAGAACTCCTCCAGAACCATGTAGGCGTGCTTAATGTTCTCCCAGTCGCCTTGAAGGAGACAGACGGCGTCCGTCGGCTGCAGACACACGACATCTGCCTGGCTGTGCAGCAGGTCCGACAAGAGTCCCTTGTGACTGCGTAACTCCTCGAGGACATGCTGTGACACTAGCGCTGTCACCAAGCTGAACATCGACATATCTCTGTAACAACAACATACTGCTGCTTTAGACACAAACCTAACTTGTTGGCAAGTCAACTTTAGTCTCTAGTCATTCACCTTCAAGTCCAAGTCAAGTCATCTCTCTGCAACAATAACATATTGCTGCTTTAGACACAAACCTAACTTGTTGGCAAGTCAACTTTAGTCTCTAGTCTTTCACCTTCAAGTCCAAGTCAAGTCATCTCTCTGTAACAACAACATATTGCTGCTTTAGACACAAACCTAACTTGTTGGCAAGTCAACTTTAGTCTCTAGTCTTTCACCTTCAAGTCCAAGTCAAGTCATCTCTCTGTAACAACAACATATTGCTGCTTTAGACACAAACCTAACTTGTTGGCAAGTCAAGTTTAGTCTCTAGTCATTCACCTTCAAGTCCAAGTCAAGTCATCTCTCTGCAACAACAACATATTGCTGCTTTAGACACAAACCTAACTTGTTGACAAGTCAAGTTTAGTCTCTAGTCATTCACTTTCAAGTCCAAGTCAAGTCATCTCTCTGAATTCCAAGTCAAGTCACTAGGGTTCACCAATCGCCATGACTGTTGTGGTTTGTGTGCCGTAATTTTGTTGGGAAACATTAGGCAGAAGTTGCGCCACTACAACATTAGTAAATTTTAACATGTTCTTAATAATTGTTGCATTCGGTGCAGCCTGTCACAGCAACGTGGTTTCATTTTGTCGTTTTTTTAGTCAAAAGCCACCAGATCTGTTGATAAGTTAGGTCTCAAGTCAATGACCTCAATGTCATGTCTACAGACATCTCGGTGAATTCCTAGTCAAGTTGCAAGTCGTGAAAATGGGTGACTCCAGTGTAGCTCCTTTGACTTTCAAGGGAAAATGCTATTTTCATGAAAGTGACCAGTCGTAGGCTTTTGAATATAATTTTAATGGAATCCTAATGTCCTAAAACATAACATAAGATAGTTAAATCATGATTATAACCCTATAATTGACAAAGTATGGCAAATACTGATTTTCCACTTGAAACTCACACTTGTTAGCCCTAGTTCACGAAAAAGTAAGAATTCACAGATTTTTTATCAATAAAAAAATTGCATTTTCTTTCTCCCGACATATCTGGCCATGAAATAAGATGGGGCCCTGGGATCTGACAATGTCACCAAAACATGTGACAGTTTCCCCCACCTGTAGTGTATTTTGCATTTTATAACACTGACCGATATCAGACCTAACAATATGTATTTCGTGACATACCATCTGCGTCAAGAAGCAGGAGACAGGTGCTCTAAATAACTGATTATGAGTAAGTTTAATTTTTTGCCTAATAGTTGTCCAAAATCATGCGTGCAAAATGTCACGTTACGAGTTACATTTTTAATTACAAAACATTATACTTTCATATTTATGCATGATTATTGACAAGTAACTTTATTGATGTACGTATAATAATGAATATACACATGAAATACATGTTTATTGTGTGTGTCTATTATATTTTAAAAAGGTCCAAATATCATAGACGAGTTAGTTTTTGGTGGCTTTTTGTCAGAAGCACGTTTTCAACTTCCTTCCCATATGCCTGGCGATAGACAAGCCAGAAGGTCGTAGCCACCTAGTAAAAGCACTGTAGTAGTTTGCAATGTTATATAAGAATGACCAGTCCATTCTGGTCCCTGGCCTGGAGTCTGGACCTGGTCAAGCTGGTGTCACTGTAGGCAAAGTCAACTGCCATAAAATTTTTCTATCTGGCTGTTGCTGTTGCATAGGCGAAGTACGCATTTTCATGAAATGTGAAACCTTACAAAAATGCCATAAACAGAGCAATAAACACGTATTTCATGTCTGTATGCATTCTTGTATGTATATCACTAAAGTTACCTGACAACAACCATGTAAACATGTGAAATTATTACCTTTTTGTCAGAATGCATGTGTTTTTGACATCTCACACAAAACCGGATGTTTTGTGAACGTGACTACAAAACGGGAATCTCGTAGATCAATGTAAGGTTACACTGAGAATGCTGTCTGCTGGCTATAGAGTTACATCATTAATCATCCCCCTATAAACTACTAACTTACTAACAGGGTTTTATTTATGTCTGTGCTGCTGGCCCACTCTGGCTTCTTTCTACACAAAATTGTGTTAGACCATGTGACCCAAAGGCAACATCATGTGCACAGTATGGCGGCTATTTATGACATCTTTTCTATGTGACCGATAAATGTACTCATAAATAAATAATTATTTAGAGCACATTTCTTCTGTTTCTTGACGCTCAAGTGTCGGGTGTATGTCACAGAACATGGTTAGTGTGTATCAGTTTTAAAACTTAAGTTATTAGTTCCATAGCCAAATTCGTGCATATGATTTTGGACCTCTGCCCTTAGCTCAAGTTGGATGATTCTGCCTAGTGTCACTGCTACTGCCGGGGTAAGACCACAGTTAACCTTCCTGTTTATTGTTTCACACGAATGTAGGGTGTATTAAATCATGATATGTGAATTTAAACAATTCATACGGTGTGACATACGTGCAATTGAGCAGGCATATTCACAGGTTTCTTTATAGAAGCTACAGACTGTGAAATAGTGCATTTTTTAGAGTTTAACAGGAGGAGGGATTTATGGGAAATGTTCTGCTATGGGCCACGTAGGCGCATGAATACATAAAAAATTACGGGCATCACACGTTGGGGCGTCTTAAAAGAGCTGGAGGTATGCGATTTTGACAAAACTTAGTCAGCATGTCAATGAGATGATGGCAGTTGCTGTGAATAAGTTTCAGAATTTTTAGTGGTCATGTTTTCTTATAATCAGACAAAACATGGCCACCAATGCAATTTTGTACTGTGGTCTGCTCCCAAATAGATGGAAGTCGTGGTCACAAAGACAGTTATAAAATGTTGATATGGTTATGTTTTGGTCGTTGTTGTTAGCTTAATTGTGGATATTACAGGTAATTTGGATGAAATGATTAGTTTGTTATAACAAATTTCTTATAATTTTTTTAATTTGCAATTCCGATAATATAATTAGGGCTCATATTTTTGAAAATAAAAATGGTTGCTAATCTGCGCCACGTTGTGTGTGTTTGACTTAGAAAATTGTCGTTGTCAGGCTGGATAATAATATATTATATATATACTTTATTGATTCCATGTAGTAAACAAAATCATTACTGGTTAAATGGTGCTACTATTTAAACTGTTTAACCATATCCTTTAGGAAGTGTCCTATAATCGATCTACTAAATAAAAAAAATTTCAAATAAATGTGCATATTAGTTTTGTACTATAACGTTTGATGTACATGAGCTAATATTTAGTGCAAATTGATATTTAATATGACATTTAATTGTTAATAAACACAATTTTTTTATTGTTCATATGTTAAAATAGCATGAAAGATCTTTTGGTAAGCTAAAAGCAGACAATAAGCAATTTCATATTGTGTGCATACCTTACTTTGTAAGTGCCTGGGCAAAAGGAAATGAAGATATCCAACCCTAACCTTAGTTAACCCAGTATCTAGTTAACCCCATACCTAGCTAACCCTAACTCTTACCTTGAAGTGGTTTACAGAAGAAATAGCCATTCCCATAGGCACAGATTGATAGGATTAGTGAACAGTTTGCTTGGAAAAGGCATACAACAGTAGCAATCACTAATAGCATGGAACATATCAGATGCCAAAATGTAAATTTGGTCAAAATGTATGACACTACTATGTGAGGGAGCAGGTAGCCATTTTGTACTAGAACATTCATTGGTGATATTTGTTATGTGGCCCAGTGCATTGGTAACATTGTGTCACAAATTTGGAAAGAACAG
>OY759274.1:2915825-3005825 GCA_963662155.1 Lamellibrachia columna | reverse complement strand
CGCAGAGGCGCTTGACCAGTTCAACCGCGACCAAGACCCCGGCATTCGGCGGATGGCGCACAAGGCCCTCACCGCCTACAGAAAGACGGGCAAATGGAATGTCCTCTAATACATGCATTGAGGTTATCGCCGCCTACAGGAAGACGGGCAAGTGGAATATCATTTAACACGAGCATCGAGGCCCTCACCGCCTACAGATAGACGGGCAAGTGGAATATCCTCTAACACAGGAATCGCGGCCCTCACCGTGAAGTACTCATTTAGTACACACACCTGTCATACACGCCTTAAACCCTCGTCGACATCAGGAAAACGGGCATGTGGATCGAGTGACTTGTAACACAGGCCCCGATGCCATTACCATCTAGGCCCTAGAAGAAGACAGGCATGTGGATCGAGTGACTTGTAACACAGGCCCCGATGCCATTACCATCTAGGCCCTAGAGGAAGACAGGCATGTGGATCGAGTGACTTGTAACACAGGCCCCGATGCCATTACCATCTAGGCCCTAGAGGAAGACAGGCATGTGGATCGAGTGTCATATAACAAAGGCTTCGATGTCATTATCATCTAGGCCCTGTGGGAAGACGGGCATGTGGATCGAGTGACTTGTAACACAGGCCCCGATGCCATTATCATCTAGGCCCTAGAGGAAGACGGGCATGTGGATCGAGTGTCATATAACAAAGGCTTCGATGTCATTATCATCTAGGCCCTGTGGGAAGACGGGCATGTGGATCGAGTGACTTGTAACACAGGCCCCGATGCCATTATCATCTAGGCCCTAGAGGAAGACGGGCATGTGGATCGAGTGACTTGTAACACAGGCCCCGATGCCATTATCATCTAGGCCCTAGAGGAAGACAGGCATGTGGATCGAGTGACTTGTAACACAGGCCCCGATGCCATTATCATCTAGGCCCTAGAGGAAGACAGGCATGTGGATCGAGTGACTTGTAACACAGGCCCCGATGCCATTATCATATAGGCCCTAGAGGAAGACAGGCATGTGGATCGAGTGACTTGTAACACAGGCCCCGATGCCATTACCATCTAGGCCCTAGAGGAAGACAGGCATGTGGATCGAGTGTCATATAACAAAGGCTTCGATGTCATTATCATCTAGGCCCTGTGGGAAGACGGGCATGTGGATCGAGTGACTTGTAACACAGGCCCCGATGCCATTATCATCTAGGCCCTAGAGGAAGACGGGCATGTGGATCGAGTGTCATATAACAAAGGCTTCGATGTCATTATCATCTAGGCCCTGTGGGAAGACGGGCATGTGGATCGAGTGACTTGTAACACAGGCCCCGATGCCATTATCATCTAGGCCCTAGAGGAAGACGGGCATGTGGATCGAGTGACTTGTAACACAGGCCCCGATGCCATTATCATCTAGGCCCTAGAGGAAGACAGGCATGTGGATCGAGTGACTTGTAACACAGGCCCCGATGCCATTATCATCTAGGCCCTAGAGGAAGACAGGCATGTGGATCGAGTGACTTGTAACACAGGCCCCGATGCCATTATCATATAGGCCCTAGAGGAAGACGGGCATGTGGATCGAGTGACTTGTAACACAGGCCCCGATGTCATTATCATCTAGGCCCTAGAGGAAGACAGGCATGTGGATCGAGTGACTTGTAACAAAGGCTTCGATGTCATTACCATCTAGGCCCTGTGGGAAGACGGGCATGTGGAATGATCTCTGCAGACAGTGCATGCCTCGAGGCAAGAAGGTGGGATGTGCATCACGTGTCGTATAACACAAGCATCGATGCACAACGTGTAATCCACAAACTGTTGATGATAATCATCCGTGTGCGCTAATCAATAAAAATGCTTCAGATGTGAAGAACACACTCATGCGATATAACTTGTCCGATATACCGCTTTGGTAATTACAGCACTGATTCGACTAGACAACAGTGGATATTTTGTTGTAATGTGACTGTATGTGCTTTATGAAAAAAGTACCTCCGTAATTATTATCAAGTAAAAACAATTCATAAGCGTGTCACTTAATAAAACAAAATATGTTTGTCTACAGATGGGATACGCGTGTGTCATGCAGTCCCTCTCAGGCTCATTGTCATATGATAACTTGTCAAGTTAGCGATGCGATGCCTTGTTAGGCATAACTTATTAAATCCATCTCAACATGGATTACTAAAAGCGAGGTCATGCTTAACACAAATATGTGATCACCAGTATATATTACCTACTAAAATTTTCATAAAGCCTTCGACATGGTGCCACATCAAAGATTACTACATAAAAGTGATTTTGAAACCTCCATTAAGCCACACGCACGCACGCACGCACGCACGCACGCACGCACGCACGCACGCACGCACGCACGCACGCACGCACGCACGCACGCACGCACGCACGCACGCACGCACGCACGCACGCACGCACGCACGAACGAACGAACGAACGAACGAACGCACGCACGCACACACACACAAATACATACTTGTTGTATCCCACTCAAAAGTTATTTCCAGTTTGTAACCTCCCCATCTACTATACAACTGTCTTGTGTGAGTCAGCCTTATTCTATCCTGTCGATTAAGCCACCCCCGATACCATGAGCTTTTTATTTAAGTTAATCTTTGATGTGGCACTTTGTCGAAAACTTTATAAAAAATAAGTACATAATATCTACTGGTGATCCCTTCAGTACGTTGCTTGTACTGAAATTTGCGTTTGACACAAAAGTGCTTAGAAATATTTACAATGATATTGATAAACAACATTTACAAAACGATCTAGACAAATTAGTTACATGGTCCGAAAAATAGCAGATGTTATTAAATTTTGGGAAATGTAAATGCCTACACACAGGACTCAGGAATTTGGATGTAAACAATGAAATTGGATATATTGTACCAAGAACTACCGTAAAAAACGACATTGGAGTAACAGTACGTGCTGATATGAACGTTTCAGAGCAGTGTGGTATTTCACCTTCAAAGGGTAATACAATTCTTTAGTTGGTTAGGAGAAATTTAACATACAATGAAAAAAGCTAATTATACCTCTGTATAAAGCAATAGTTAGACCTCGTTTAGAATATTGTATACAAGCTTGGAGACCATGTCGTAAGAAGGATATAGATAAGCTTGAACGAATACAGAGGAGAGCAAAAAAAATTATTTTAGAGAGACCTCAGTTATGAAAAACGCCTAACAGAGACAAGGGGGTTAAGAGGATATCAAATTGAAGTTTTTAAGATATTGAATGGGTATGAAAATATTGATAGAAATATTGTTTCTCACTCAAGAAAGATAGTAGAACTAGAAGACATGAGGTAACATTAGTAAATGAGCAGTGTATATTGGATATCAGGAAGTTCTCTTTCTCACGGAAGACAACAAATGAAAGGAACAAATTATCTACAGATTGTGTAACTGTTAGCAGCGTGCATATGTTTAAAAACAAGGTTGACACATATCTCAGGAGGGCGGTTTACACATACATTTTTTTTGACTCTCTATAAGCGAATGGCTTCCTTGTCCACTTGCCATCTGGGCCTTTGCTTGGGATGGCAATTTTGTTAAATACTGTTATATTTTCATTATTACATTATATTATACACTACATTATATTAGTATTTTCAGCAGTTTCATATCATGCTTAATTTGGGGTACACCCAAGCAAGCAGACACATTTCTAAATATAACGCTCATAAAAGGTCAGTGTCATAATTGTATATATACTGTGGACCCCGTTTAACAGAATAACTTCTGACCAGAACAATTTGATTCTGCTAAGTGGATGATTATCTTAAGCGGCGTAATTAAACACAGAGGGAATAGAGAATGATTCCGTTCCAGCCAATAATTTTAATTCTGCTGAGGGCTGATTTTGTTAGCCATGATTCTGGTAAGGGGAGCGTACTGTTTTCCAACTAGTAATTTCATAATTTATTATTATACAATTATTAACCGCAGATTCGTTCGAAATTACTTCAACGGGAAGAAATGCGATTTGTGCCACGTAATTGAATACACGCAGTTCGCCGAATCCGTCACGTCATCTCACAACATAGTCACCAGTTGACCTTTCAACTGAGTGTCCTCCTCCGTATTAATGACGGGGGTGTGGCAAGGGTCTCAACCTCCCATTTCCCACCTGTTTTGGGGATCAACATAAAACATTTCACGTGTTTTGGGGGCCAACGTCCCACATCCCATCAATGTTGAGAGTCCACCTCCCACCTCCCACCAATTTCTCCTCCCAATTATTTTTGAGGCGAACCTCCCACCTCCCATCTTTTTTATCACTAACTTTCCAAATCGCACTTTCTGCCGCACCCACTCATTAATTGGACGTACAAATTAGTTATTTTAAATAAGCCAGAACAAACATGGATGCCTGACATTGTGTTCTATATGAATATAATAATATAGTCTTTGTGTTTACGTATGCTTTGATGAAGTGCCTATAAAGATTTGTTTTGATGAAGTGCCTATAATGATATGAACTGTCGTGGGTTATGTTTATGTTGAATTATGCTGTCGAATGTGTCATTTATTTATTTAATACATCCGCTAATTTTAATCCGATGGACGCTTGACTAACATGCGGTGATATTCAGAAACAACAGCATTACTTGATTCAGTCTCCCGATATAATATCATAGTGGCACTAATGTAGCCCGACACCCTATTACGTGTCGAGCCCCAGTCGACACGGCGGCAATCTTTTCACTAAGCACGTAGCGCGACATCAGAGTATATCAGATCAAATACTATTTTAATTATAGTAACCTGTTTTTCTTTCGCCGTTGGTACCAGTAACGTACAAACAGATGAATACGCAATCAACTCGCCCGAAGAACGGATTTTAATGTAAGGTTTCCGCACGGGCACAAACGACTCGTCCCTCTTGGCTATGTCGTGAAAGAATAGCCGGACGCAATGCTAAGACGGGAGGCAATAATCAAAGAACTAGGCGCCAGAGAAAATCACTCATAATCAAGTGCACACAAAGACTGTTAGACGCCGGTGGCGCTGCCAGACGAACAGCGAGCGCGCCGCAGGGCGTTCGTTGGTCGCTAGGGACTTTGCCTTTGAACGCGTCGCGACGACAGAAATTGCCTGGTCGCTATGCGGCAACACTGTAACGTCACGCCCGCTGGCGATTGTTGAAAAGTTAGTTATTGTTGTATTATTCTGTTTTAACAATTAATGTGCAGGCGCTTGCAGCATCGGCGATTCCCCCTTCTTTGTTATCAACATTCAGGGAATTACTAAATTTACGTAAGATGATAATAGCAAAACTGAAATGCACCAGGTGGCATTGACTAGTTCATGAATCCTATGACAGGGCCTACGTAAGACGAAACAGTTCCACTCTGTAGTTATTTCCACATGCCGATCAAACAATGACCAACCGGCGTGGTGATGCAATTAAACCAACAAGGCCGTTTACAGCATGGAAAACAACTATAAAGACATCGTACTCTAAACATTCGTCCCGAGTTTCCGAAACGTCTAGTCAAAGGGCATGAACGTTGCTAAGGACGAAACTATTGACTTGTTTTATGCTTAGACAAGGGTAGGAGACACAATAATATAATGACATGTCATGAGCTCAGCTTTCTATAAACAATAATGATACATCGCGTATGAATATAATAGTTATAATATTATGGTTATATTGAAGTGCATTACATTCCGACGTACACTTTGGTCGGTTAGTCTAGTTTAGTTACTGGTACAACAGTGACATTGTCATGTGTATTTCATAAAGGTTGAACAGCGATAAACAATGCTATTGACAAGGCCAACGTGAACGTCTATGCACTCTGCAAGACATTTAAGCAAGCGCGTAAAATAACAAAAAAGGTATCTGAATATTTTTTTCAAATGCTTTCATAGAGTATTTGTAGTTGCACAAACCTAATATAATGCATTTGCATATAAAAAGCATGAAAAGAATTTTGAACTACATAATCTAAAAATCGTGCATATTCTCTATACTAGTGCATCCAAACGCGCACAAGTACGCACGCACGCACGCACGCACGCACGCACGCACGCACGCACGCACGCACACACTCGAACAAGCATCCCATCCGTAAGTTGTTGAAGGTTTACTGTTGAAAGGCGCCTCGAGCTAGTCGTAAACCTGTCGTGATTCTCGGAGGCCGGGCGAGTGCGTCGACACGCCGCGGCGCCGTTCTACGGGTCACATCGCTCCAGGAGGGTTGATTTTATCAAATAAGGTGCATCGAAAACACGTTAAAAGACAGAGACAAATGCCGTAACGCGATACATGAATGGCGCAACGACAGGGTGTCGGCCGAGAGGCAGCTCCTCACACAATATTGTCTTACGGACGACGATTAAATATCGCCATGCCAGTTTATATTTCCTCTAGTACTGTAGTAGGTGTTATAACGCGCATTACGAAATCGTCACAAATACGGGTGACGACTCGATCGAGTTGACAAGTTCAGCCACCGGCCTACCGTTGTTAAACGTTGTCAACACCGTCGTATTTGTCACACACACACACGCACGCACGCACGCACGCACGCACGCACGCACGCACGCACGCACGCACGCACGCACGCACGCACGCACGCACGCACGCACGCACGCACGCACGCACACACACTGGTTATATTGAAGTAGGGAAGGTTCATTGAACTAGGGAAGGCGTTAGAGCGCAGTGACAGAACCGTCGGCCAATCACGTCAAGGGACCTGTAACCGTTTACATGTACACAACAAACGTACCCTCATACCCTAAGACAGCGTGCCTCAACCGGGGGTCGTCGGCCCACTGGGGGGCCGCAGAGAACTGCCAGGGGGGTCCGCGAAGTGGCAGGAAAAATTATAGTTTTAAATTACCTGGTAAAATAAAAATAAATTATAAAGTTTCTGACCTAACTATGAAAGCGACCACCTATAGCCGCCAAACTTCTCCTCGTGTATATACTATACGTATATACACATCACGTTAACAAAACCATAAATTTACTGCCGTATAACGATCGAGAAATGAAAACTAAACGCAAAGCTCCACGACTACCATACGCAATAGTTTCGCAATACTTTCACAGTGAATCCGCCAGGTGCCACTATATAAGCAGCGCCTCTTGCGGATTCATTGTGGAGCTTTGCGGCGAACTTTTTGGAGCTGTGCATCGTCAAACGGAGAAGAAAATGGACACATTTTTTTTTTACTCGTCCATCTTCCTTAAAACAAGTGCCAGTACATACAAGCTGACATATTGATATACTGTGACATTTATTTCATTTAAATATGTGTGTTTGATTAGTAATAATTAACAAGCAGTGTAATGGCACTAGCAGCAGCAAAAACGTTTTTTTAATGTATAATAAACACATACATTTTAAAAGCAATAACTTTTAACATCGTTTTAGCGAAAAGGCGGATGGATGCCATATTTTATGTAAGGGGGGTCCCTGGAATTTTGTATTGGACACAGGGGGCCTTGGAAGCAAAAAGGTTGCTGGCCCTAAAACACATAGCTCCGTATTGCCAGTTCGTTTTGTGTACATATAATAATTTGCAATTTCGAATGAGCATTGTTTTAATGTCGTTTTAATGTCGTATCATTACGACAGTTCTTACAATAGATTAGTAATGGTGGAATTGTTGCCTTCCATGAAGATATGTGCCCTGGCTGAGACTACGAACGCTGCTGTAAAAAAGACCTCCACACATCCAACTGACAATGACCATCCCAGTTGCGCGAAACTTCCGATGTAACACGTGCATCTATGTCTCATTTCGCAATGACGCTTCAAAGAGTGTGTGTGTCTATATGTCTATATGTCTATGTGTCTATATGTCTACGTCATCACAAATGTGTTGGCCGTTTCATATGGTGAAGACGGCGGTGGTACAGGCGACTCTCTTTATCTTTCTCTTTCTCTTATTTATATTTATATGTTTGCTGCTAATTTATCCTACATATACGATTAATGGCCATGTTCCACTCCCATATAACAATGCAGATCACAAAGAGGCACACCTCTTTTCTTATGTATTCTGCATTGTTATATATCTATTCTTCAGAATGCTTGATATATCCTAGATTGTTTACATTTCGATTGCAATCCTGTTCTTAATTTCTTGATGACTTCGATGCGACAGTATAGTGGCAATAGGTCACTCTTGTTCATAACAATATAATAATGTATTAAATTGTGGCATATATCATCCAGGCTTTCGTGCCAAATGTGAATTGTGACATAATCTATGATACTAATTGGTAATTGATCATGAAGTTTAAAATATATAGTAAAAGGCGTATGTAACATGACAACCGTTATGTAAGGTACACCCGGTAACGAAAACTTTATTCAATCCCGAGAAGTTACCGGAAATGCTAAAGAAGACAAACATATTCGAAGTTTGTTTGATACGAAAAAGCAATACTTTTTTCTAAGAAATTTAACAGTAATATGTCACTACGTAATATGTCACTACGTAATATGTCACTACGTAAAAACACAAATACATAACTACATTGCTCTCAATACAATTATTATAATTATGTTAACATCAAACAAACTGTATGCTTTTCAACATAATTAATCGTGCTTGACAAATGCTGTCTGCAAATGATTTTATAACTGTTTTCCTTGGCAGGAACATGACGGCACATTCGTTATATTTATATACAGTTGCAGACCGGCTAACGGCGCCAGGCCTGAGCACGGGGCGCTAGAGAGACCTTCCGGAAGTCAACAAGTAAACACGTCGGGGACCATTAATCACGGGCCTGATTTATGGTCACATCCGGCACACGCCAGCCTCGTGTCGCTGGAGGTCTGTGCGGGGTGTCACCTGTAGCAAGTATTTGTCGTACTGGATGACAAAATTTCCTCACCTCTGTGAATAATTTATCATGATTTAGGCTGCCTTTTTATGTGAATGAAAAAGAGGACGGCGGAGTGTAGGTGATTAAAGGGTCGGCGGTCAGCTTATGACTTGTGAGGCACACAGCTCGAATGAAAAAATCACATGTAATTAATATTGTTGTCATTAATATTGAACGTGCCATTCTCTCCAATGGTGGTCTAGCCTCACACACTAGACAACGACGTACAGCCGATGATGATGATGGTCTTTGAATTAATATATGTTCTATCTTTAAACATATGACTATTCCAAATGATGCATAGAACACGGATACTAAATTGAACTATTAATTCACGACGCTTTTATTATTCGTTTAATAAATGTAAAAAAGTGTTATTCCGTTGTATTATCAACCGTGGTGTATTTCTGCTAGACGATGCGCTTTGTGGCGACTAATCTAAGAACAAATAATATTCAGCAGACGTACCTGCGTCTTTTTCGACTACAGATGCATTTAATATTAATTTTGTTGCCGTGTTCTTTAGATTAATTCAGGCACTGTTGTAGCATTTTAGTATGTTGGAACTGTTCCTGCAGTTGAGTTGAAGGACCACAGCAATTCGCCATCCTCTCGAGATCCTCTCTTTGCAAATAGAATCAAGTTTCACGATCAACATAATTGGTTTCCCCGGTGCTCTATATAGGTCAGTAAAATGTGTCAGTAAATTTGATATTGTGACACAACATATCCAGGTGAGGTAATCGAATGACGTGTAGCCACGTAGTTTGATTAACTGTCCCAGTAATCAAATGACATCCAATTTGATGTGCCTCGGAAGTGTCCCTTTGGAAACAAGTCGTCTAACCATACATGTCTTTGTGTCGAGATGGGCATGTAAAATATAGCATAAGTTAAGCGAGGTAAATAATAAATTGTTGCTGAAACGCATACTGTAAAATATGTAATTTAGTGAAATCGTGAAAAGTCGAAACCTTTGTGAACTGAAAATATTGCGGTAGTTCAATATACACCTGTACCCATGCAAACTTCATCGTTAATTCGAAACCCTCGTGATGCAATATGTTGATTAGATTTTTTTTTAAGTTTTATGTTGGTGTGTGCGTGCCTGCGTGTGCGTGCATGTGCGTGCATGCGTGCGTGCATGCGTGCGTGCGCGTGCCTGTGCGTGGGTGTGTGCGATGTAGCAAGGGAGTGTTGACGACAGAGGATGAGAATCAACACAAGAACACACGAGGGCAGCAGAGAACAGGTGTTGAACGTGCAGGAAGTCTAGGTTGTGATTCAAACAAACAACCACAGAGGAGACGAAGCAGACTGAACAATTTTGACAGCCGAATGCTGGATGCTTTTTATAGCAATATCACAATCTTCTTATTTTCTCCAGCTGTCGTCTGGGTGCATTGAACAACGGCGAGTGTAGCTTCTCTACATTAGACGGCTGCTGTCGTTTTACAAAGGTCAACAGGCCTTCGTGTTTATTGCGTTCTGCTAGTTTTAAGCACCATTATGTTTATGACATGTTGTATATAATGACATCATCATATATTAACATAATTATTTTACCAGTCACGGTTATCTTAACATAATGCTAAGTCGTCCAACGGACATAAAATCGGTTAATGTTTCAATAGAATATTACATTTTAACAGCACTGCATAGAAATGTCACACCGCCCCGTTTCCCGTGACCAACGGTCGCACAGTCACCGTGTCTTGAACCTCTCATAAATCCCGACTGTGGCGATCCACCGTGACGTGTTAGTGTGCGCGTTCACAACAGAGACACAGGTCCGTTTCACGGAGGCTGGCCAGAAGACATCAGCGGCACGTGCGCGTTCTGCGGGGTGTGATGGAATGACGGCACTCCAGTCCGCGCGGGGGTCGTCGCCAGCGCTAGGCGTCAACGGAGCCTTTGTGAGGAGGCGCGCACAAATTAGCACGCACAATTTGTCGCCAACTTTCTCCGGCGCCGCGGAATTTGAATGGTGTGAAACTTGAACAGATGTTTCCAACCGGTCAGCTAACTTCGTCTTTGTGTCGCTATTCGACGCACACAACGGTCGTCTCTGTCGACTTCACGGTGGTCGTGACCTCTGGAAGACCCTAATTACATGTTAAACCCGAATTTGTTGTAGACCCTCCGTGTTGCGCTGCTGCTCTGAAGTTCCAAAAGTCAGCACGAGTTAGCGATGTTGTTCTTGTCAATAGATACACATACATTTTCAAGAAATACGACATTTCAAACATGGTCTGAAAACAATAAAACATGCAACTAGGGCCAGAAGAAATAAGATATCTTAAAACGGGATCGGACGAAACACAACCTCAGCAAACAGGATCAGAAGAAGTAAGACATATTCAAACAGGGCCAGAAGAAATACGACATGTTCAAACAGCGCCAGACGGAAATACCAACGGTCACTAGCTTTGTTTTCTCCACAATACACGCTGTTAAGTTCATAAACAATTTGGACTACTGTTGGATTATTACTTTTCTTCTGCTCCGTGGCATTATCAGCTGGTCTGATCACTTTCTCCCAGCGCCGTGTATTCCACCCTACAGATGACGCCGTCCTAAGGTAACTGGGCGTTTCCCTGACCGGGTTCAATCGGATGCCACACCCGCAGAAACGTCGTCGATTCCGACAAGAATTCGTCGCTGTCACTTGAAACGATGCAAAGTCTTTCGTCAGTCGTAGCAGAGAAACGGTCGGGTAAGTTTTTATAGTTTTAGCACTGTTTTGTCGATGGAGCGATACAAACTACAGACGCACCGGCGAGGGACGATTTCACGCCCGACCACGTTCGTCCCGGCATTGGCGAAAGAGCCGGGTGACTCGAATCTTCTCCACCCCACTGCATCGGTCCTCCTCTCGGGACATTAGGCACGGACGGGCGGGGGGGGGGGGGCGAGCCGGGGGGAGGAGGTGAGGTGGAGGTGATGGGACAAGGGGTGGTGGTATCGGTGCAACGGTCGTTGTTTGAATTGTGCTATGAAACTGTAGGTGTGTAAATGATAGAGATAGCAGTACTTGGTTAGGATTACAGAAAAACACGTACAAAACACGTACAAAACACGTACAAAACACGTACAAACACGTAGGAACACGTATAAACACATAGAAACACACATACATACACACAAATACACATAGATGCACATAGACACAAACAAACACGCGAACACTCGAACACGCGCGCGCACACACACGCACACGCACGCACACCTGCACCCATTCCCGACTTTTCTGTAGTCTCTAATGTCGGTGTCAGAATCAATAGTCGAAACTGCGACAAAGGGGAAGGTCTGCCAGTCCTGAACGGAGGGACGTAGAGCGGCCGATCGAGGCGATGTAGCGAAGTGTTCGGCCGCTTATCAGCGCGTCGTTTCCCGTGAAGCTACGCCTCGTCTTGCAAGGTATCAACACCGGCGCAGATAAGACACGCCCGCCGCTTGAAGATGCGCCCCGCAAGTCAACAGTTGAGAAACCCGAGCCTACACAGAGCGGCCTCGGTCGCCGCTAGATGACACCAGATATGACTGTAACGGTCCGACGCGCGACCCGCCTCGCGAGCTTCGTGTACGGGCTTGCCACGACGTCTCTCTGGTGCGAGCACACACTCGTGGCCCAGGGGCTTGCTTGAGTCACGCACGAACACTTTATTTTCTTGGGTGTGGCAATGCTAGCAATTGTTTTTTTTTCTCAATAAATCTTTTTACTTTTTACTTTTTAGTGAACGTTTTGCACACATACATGTCATTAGATACGACACTTCGTCACTTCGTAATCATGCCGAATTATGACCAATTACTCTTCATCGATTTCAATATTTTGTCACGCACGCACGCACCCACAGTCTCATACCCTGTACACCATAAGTACACTTCAAGTATAATTCGCGAACATACAAATTGTAGAAAACGCTGCTCGAAGTGGTCTCTCGGGACATAAGGTCAACGTTGACAGCCTTACGTGGCCGGTGGACCACAATGACCCATTTCCATATCATCTAGCAATCACTACTGTGTTGAATGAGGTTTTCTGGTGACGGATCTGTAACAACTTCGCGAATCAAGTTATTGGCGTGACCGCTCTATGCTTTTTTATTTGAAATCCCCAAGTACGTTGATATTGGCTGCAATTAAGGTTGGCCTGATTTTCTGCGCAGAAAACCACATATTGAAATTTAATTAACATCATACAACAGTAAAGGACAGAAAAAAACGTTTTCAAATGTGTCGAAAAAGCCACAACTGGAAACTAAATTGTAGCGTGACCCCTGTAGCTATATCGACGACAGAGAATCGATCGTCATAGCAACTGCTACTGTTATACTGTTATACGCTCTGCAGACACGCCAATGCCCATTTGTTTCTAGAAAACGTATTACCTAATTTATATTATCCCAATGCCCTTAAGATTTATGTTTCCGCCTAATAAAACCGTTCCATCACTCCAATTCCAATTCGCACATATAATATAAGCCTCAGATTTCTATCTCCCAACTACATAGACACCTCATAACACATCCCTCCGTAACAGTTTCTCATTCGTGCCTTCAGACACAGTAGTGACAAAGAGTCGCTGTAAGAGGTGTGAGGACCCCATCGCCGTGGCGGGACACATCCGTCGCGTCACAAGGCTGGAGCCGGGTAACGGGAAGACAGCCACACCTCGACTGGGCATGCGGGCGGACGGGCGGGCGGTCGATGGGTGTCGCCAAAGTCAACGTGGACCTGATCTCACGTTGAAGAATCCACCGAGTCATGTCCGGTGTGCGGTGCTACCAGCGGCGACTAGGCCGTTAGTGCGTCCGCTGTCACCCGCCTTGTTCACGCCTGTCCTCGCTGTCCTCGCTACGTGTCCGGGGCTGACACGTGACCATTCGAGGTGCCACTTCCACTCTCACAGCTACACAGTTCCACTCTCACAGCTACACAGTTCCACTCTCACAGCTACACAGTTCCACTCTCACAGCTACACAGTTCCACTCTCACAGCTACACAGTTCCACACTCAAAGCTACACAGTTCCACTCTCACAGCTACACAGTTCCACACTCAAAGCTACACAGTTCCACTCTCACAGCTACACAGTTCCACTCTCACAGCTACACAGGCACACACCGAACAAACGTGTTAAAGTCCCTGTACAATTAACTTAGGCCACCGCTAATTAGGTTCGTTGACGTTCGTTGATGCATACATGTTGATGTATACATGTGTACACACACACGCACATGCACACGCACACGCACACGCACACGCACGCACGCAAACACACACACACACGCAAACACACACACACACACACACACACACACACACACACACCACCACCACCACCACCACCACCACCACCATCACCATCACCACCACCTCCACCACACACACACACACACACACACACACACACACACACACACACACACACACACACACACAAACACACAAAAAAAATTTACTTTGGTCGGATGACTTGTGAAAGTGTCAATAACAGTTGTTTTAACATAATATTAGTGTCCGATGTTTTCATCAAAACTAAATATATCAAAACTAAATATCATATTTACACAAACAAACATGACGTAGTGCATGGGTACTAGCGAAATGAGTCGAACGAGATGAACGATCGATCAAACCATTGTTTATTATTGTCAGGTACTCATTTACATAGCGGGTTATGAACCAGATAATGTTGAGCTATGAACTTTATGATAACAGTTGGTATCATACAATTGGTTGTGTTGCTACGAATAAACAGATCGAGGCATCTCAGTGTGTGGCAACTGCAAAAAGTAACATTTTACATGAGAATTTAGTCTTGATTCGGATTCTATAAACTCGTGTCAGTGCTAAACGATGCGTTATTACGACTTTATCTAAATCGGTGTAGTCAGTGTCGCTCACTGACTAATGTTCCTGCACAGGGACAAGACGTGGCTGACCATAACTTCGACTTGGACATGGAATTTGTTAGTATATACTATATAGTATAGCTAAAATTCTATACTCAGCGTCAATGGAAACTTACAACTTTTATATAACGCATATTTCTGTGATGTAGGCGCGTGTGTCGAAGGGGTCAGAGACCAACTGACTTATATGAACTCATCCAGGCATTGCTAGACGATTAGAACGGACTCCTCCAGCAGACCACACGGCGCCTGGTGCAAAGCATGCGACGTTATTGAAGTTACGGTATTGATGTGTGACTTTGCAAAATCACCTTGCGAGACCTATGGCTGTCATGCGCAGTAATCGTTATTCTTGCTATTGAACTAATATCCGATATCTGTAAATAACATGCCAGTCTTTCCAAATGAATGCAATTATTTTTATTATTTTTGCCGCACAACATTGTTTTCAACGTCGTAGCAGTGGTTAGTTTCTTGTGGCTGGGTATAAAGGGAAGGAAAAAATACAAACATAATTTTTTTAATCACACAGTTACACAACTGAACTTTTACGAGGAGTAACTATTTTAAGAAATACCCCCTTTAAACGATGCCACCATGCTATAGGTGCCGTTCACGATGCACTATTCCAAATCGTTTTCCACGGTGCTATATTTGCTGTAGGTCCGTTCGCGATGCGCTATAATAGGCATCTCGCGCCAATTGTGCGCACATGGAGACGAGAGCGGGAATGCAGCGGATCCTTTGTGTCGGACAGGATAACGCACCTCTTCGCGTGTGTGGTCGTATTACACGTCTTGTGTGTCTTAGATCATATCGAGTGACAACTCGTCTATAACAGAGATCAGTCCGGATTACGTTCCTCGCGTATCTTCTTGTCACGATTATTTCTTTCTAGTAAACACCTGTTCACGGTGTCAAAGATAATCGCAAATTCCGCAACTGAAAGTAATACTAGTGAAGGAATACTAAAATTAGAACAGAAGGATGTGGAATTAAACATGGTATGTGACATTATATATGCACGTATGTATTAGTGCCCTGTATAATTAATAATGTGCATTATTTTAATAGGGACATTTCATATAATAGCAAATGAATGCATAGTATTGCATACACAGTACAAACATTACACAGTATATATTACTACTACGTAGTACATACAGAATTCAGATATTACAGGTGCATATTTTTTTATAAATGTAGCCTTTTGCATAGATCTAATGGCCCCATAAGTTCACTTGGCTGGAAGTACCCAGCCCTAAAGGTTTACTTTACACATGTTTGCAGAGACAATCAAGCCATGATTAACCATCAATGTATCACCCTTTGCCCTACCAGTGAACATTCTATTGTCTTCCCTCCAAATCTTGCCTGCCTGAATCACCTGCCCACTGCCCACTGCCCACCCCAGTTGGTAGTTGGTAATGTGTTAACTAGTGTCTACTGTTTAGTGTCTACAATTTCCCCAGTACTGATTCATTCACATTTGTAATAATTCACACATGTCTGAACCTGACCTGTCTCAGGCTAGTGACTGCAGGACTGCTGGAAATGTCACTGGATGTCAGTGCCAGTGGGTGACATTTAATTGAAATATCAATTAATACCAAATTAACTGCCCTTACTGATAACATTAATTAATTAAATTAAGTTAACTTAGTTGAGCTAATTCAATTAACAACTTAAATTAGTGTTATAGTTTGCATTAGGGTTAAGTTGTGGTTAGATAAATACATCTCCTACCCTAACCATAAGCCAATAAATTAAAGCCATATATAAAAATATGTTATGATACTTAATACTAATGACAATAAAAAGTTGATTATTTTTCTTCAGGATATTCGTCCGTTTGAAGCAGTTGGTTGTGCTGGATTTCTAGAACTCGTCCAGCGCACCATGGACAATAAACAGTAGACAGCATACATTATACAATGTTCATATATTATATTTTTATGTTATTTAATAAAACAATACGTATGAATTACAATTTATTTGTATTTCATTTTTATTATACGATAATAGGTTTATCTTAAAAACAAATTTGCGGGCCGCGGGCTTATCCGTCTTTGGCCCGGCTCTGGGTCTGAAACGTGCGGTCCGGGCCGGGCCTGGGCCAAACATTAACGGTCTGAGTCGGGCGTGGGCCGGGCCTGGGCCTAAATTCTAGCTTGCGGGCCTGGGCCAGGCGGGGCTTGAAGAATTTTTGCGGGCCTGGGCCGGGCCTGGATTCTAACTGCTAATTGCGAACCGGGCTTGGGCTCAAATCATAGGCCCATGCAAGGCACTAGTATGTATGCATGTGTGTGTAGCGCAGACATGAACCTGGACAACTCAGTCACGAGTTCATCACCCATGTCGGATTTGGAAGAGATGAGGAGGTTCACTTGATAAAGTCGGACTGCAGAACAACGCTTGCATACAACCACCCCAGGAGCACCACAACTAACGTACCACCAAAGAAGGAGCTGTTTGGAGAAGGTTAACGAATGAAGGGCCACAACACCACCACAATGTCACAACGCACAACACCACAACAAGGCCACAACACAATGATACTACAACACAACAGCACAACAGCACAACAACACAACAACACAACAACACAACAACACAACAACACAACAACACAACAACACAACAACACAACAACACAACAACACAACAACACAACAACACAACAACACAACAACACAACAACACAACAACACAACAACACAACAACACAACAACACAACAACACAACAACACAACAACACAACAACACAACAACACAACAACACAACAACACAACAACACAACAACACAACAACACAACAACACAACAACACAACAACACAACAACACAACAGCACTACAGCACGACAGCCACAACAACACGACAACACAACAACACAACAGCACTACAGCACTACAACACAACAACACAACAACACGACAACACAACAACACAACAGCACAACAGCACTACAGCACTACAACACAATAGCACTACAGCACTACACCACAACAACACAACAACACAACAACACAACAACACAACAACACAACAACACAACAACACAACAACACAACAACACAACAACACAACAACACAACAACACGACAGCCACAACAACACGACAACACAACAACACAACAACACAACAACACAACAGCACTACAGCACTACAACACAACAACACAACAACACGACAACACAACAACACAACAGCACTACAGCACTACACCACAACAACACAACAACACAACAACACAACAACACAACAACACGACAGCCACAACAACACAACAACACAACAACACAACAACACAACAACACAACAACACAACAACACAACAACACAACAACACAACAACACAACAACACAACAACACAACAACACGACAGCCACAACAACACGACAACACAACAACACAACAACACAACAGCACTTCAGCACTACAGCACTACAACACAACAACACAACAACACGACAACAAAACAACACGACAACACAACACAACAACGCACACAGCCCAACAACACAACGACACAACAACACAAAAGCACAACAACACAACAACACAACAACACAACAACACAACAACACAACAACACAACAGCCACAAAAACACGACAACACAACAACACAACAACACCACAACACGACAATACGACAACACGACAACACGACAACACGACAACACGACAACACAACTAAACAACGACACAACAACACAACAATACAACAACACAACAACACAACAACACAACAACGCAACAACACAACAACACAACAACGCAACAACACAACAGCACAACAACACGACAACACAACAACGCAACAACACAACAACACAACAACGCAACAACACAACAGCACAACAACACAACAACACAACAACACAACAGCACAACAACACTACAACACTACAACACAACAACACAACAACGCAACAACACAACAGCACAACAACACAACAACACAACAGCACAACAACACTACAACACTACAACACAACTGCACAACAACACAACAACGCAACAACGCAACAACACAACAACACAACAACACGACAACACGACAACACGACAACACAACAGCACAACAACACAACAACACAACAGCACAACAACACAACAACACAACAACACAACAACACAACAACACAACAACACAACAACACAACAACGCAACAGCACAACAAAACAACGACACAACAACACAACAACACCACAACACAACAACACAACAGCACCACAACACAACAGCAAAACAACCACAATACCACAACACCACCACACAACACCACAACATTTAATTCTCACACAATTCTTTGTCACGAAGCATATATGTCTGAAATGTCGCAACATAAAAACAACTCGATCGTTTAATAACGTGATCAACACAGATAACGTAGACTCTATTTAAATGCCCACATTTTAGTGTCTTAACATACATGATTCAGTTCATATCACATCGCTCTTTAGCTGTTCTTATTTTGCATTTTCAACATCATCTTCTTCGTTGCTGTCATCAGGCAAGTGTTTTGTTCCACCGATGGACAACTTCAGTTATTTCGCCAGAGCCGGAGATTGACTTTGCGGACGCCACCAGTCATAAGTTTACCCGGGACACTTTAAGCAACTCGCCAGTTGTAGCACAGCCGGGTGTTCGACAGGTGAAGCTGGAGATAGCGAGGACATAAACGTCGCTCACAATGACCGCTCGCAGGTAATAGCACGGTTGCCCGTCGCCGGTCCCCGCACATCCGTTCGATTGTCACTCCGAGTATACGGCGTCATTACACCTTCAAATGAAACCTGCCCCGTTGAAACGCGATATGTCTTATATGCCGACGGACAATCTGAAGCCGGCTAACTTGATGAATAGGAATACACCGGGTGTTTGTGTCCATAGCGCCGAGGCGTTGTCTACGGCGTCGTTCCCGTAAACGATCAGTTAGTGTGTCAGACGCGCGCACAAAAAGGTGTTATACAAATACAGTACACGACTACTGTACGCGTTATGCAAACCAATACACCCGTAGATCTAGCGTATCTGACAACGGTACTCGGTACAGCGCAGTCAGGGGCTTTAGAATTCCGTGCTCTTTTTCGTTTGGAAAAAAACACCGAGTAAAACTTATTGTGTTTAGTATTGTGTAGGCACGCATACTGATCAGTAAAGTTTATCGTATCTTATTCCTTTCATCTAAAATATATTACATACGCGGGCGCTCACACACAGACGCACGCACGCACGCGCGCACGCACAATTCAGTTCAACTATAGGATGTTAACATTCACATATTTGGAATTTGTCTTAATTAAATCCACTATTGTAATTATCGTTAATTACGCATCGTTAGCTTTATACTTTACTTGTTGACTGAGGGAGAGTATCGCTTATATGTATTTCAAATATGTAAACAATCTATATGCAAACAAAACTATTAGTAGTGATCATACTTAATCACCAGTTTGCTATTTGTACATACTAATTATGCACTAATTATAACAAAGAACTTCCGCGTGTTTGAAAATTCTCTGTACAATCAGTTGTATTGTGTAGAAATACACCCGTGGAAGAGAAGCACGTGTGTTTCCAACAAACGGGTTCACTGCCGTCAAAGGTAAAGGTAGCGCTGTATCCAATGGTTGGGACTGTTCAAAGTGCTTTACACTTCACCCCCTGGCAGGCCAGTTCACTCGAACTCCAACTCGGCTTCTCTGGGAAGCATTCAACCACGTTACAATTACTGCACGAAGAATATTCCTTCACAAATCCGCATATGTCTATAACCATGCAGGTATACTCATTTAGTATTCAGCTGAGCTTAGTGAACTGAAACAATATGGAACGAACGATGCTGTCCAAGCTTCGAAACTGCAGCAAGAGGATTCGAACCCGGATTCTCTCGATTGAGTCCGATGTTTGAACCATGGCGCCACCGCGCCACAGTCTCAATCCTGGAGGGTAACTGTGATGTACCGGTTTCACATTCTCTCTCTTCCTCCGCTCCCTCACTCCTCCGCTCCCTCGCTCCCCCTCCCCCTCTTCGTGTATTCTACGATTGCTCTAAGTTACACAAATCGTCCCACGTAAGCAATAACGGCGTTACAAAGCCAACCAATCGCATTAGTTGTTAACTTGATCGTTTCCCAGTTGTAATCACCGACGAAGGGTTTATGTTTCACAAATTACCACCTGTTGTAACAGAGAGCCGACTATAGTAGAAGATAAAACATCTGATTAACGAGCATGTATGTAACAATACACTCGACGTAATAAAATGTATTGTGACTATATTCAAATTGGTTCATAACTCAGATTTAGCGTCCATATCTTGTGTCCAAGTTTCGTCACCACCCGTGGTGTGGGGTATACGCCTTGGCAAAATCATAAATCAAACGTATTCGTTTAGAATAATGCGAGTATATAAAATGTAAATCAGTATGATAATTAGTGTGAACAGTGTGCGGTTGTTTTTATGCATGGATCCGTTTATCCTCCGACTTATGCAGTAACTTGACAGTTGTATAACCACGAAGACAATGTATATATTTACCATAAATGTCCTTGACTATCCAAGACCAATGCAGACTATTGTCAATGCATGAAACAGATTGAAGCACGATTGCATAATTCAATATACGGTGCTTTCAATCGAAATTGCTGGATGCTAGGTCTTTTTTCAAATTGTCTGACAGTTTCAAGGATTTCCACGAACCGTTTGCAATGACGTATATGTCTTGTCATTATCATTTAAACAAAACGGGCGGGTGTGTGCACCATACAATTTTCTATTTACGTTCACCCATAATATGACAAAACATGCAACACTAAGAAAAAATATACCAAGAAGATGTGTTTCCTCATATTTTAATAATAACAAATAACAAACATGTTCACTCAATGATATATACAATTTAACCAAGACATATTGCACGTGCGACTCTTTGCACGGGGTTTACATTACTGGGCAATCATTCGGTGTGTGTGTGTGTGTGTGTGTGTGTGTGTGTGTGTGTGTGTGTGTGTGTGTGTGTGTGTGTGTGTGTGTGTGTGTGTGTGTGTGTGTGTGTGTGTGTGTGTGTGTGTGTGTGTGTGTGTGTGTGTGTGTGTGTGTGTGTGTGTGTGTGTGTGTGTGTGTGTGTGTGTGTGTGTGTGTGTGTGTGTGTGTGTGTGTGTGTGTGTGCACGCGTATATGTGCGTGCGTTTTGGACGAATGTGCATGTTTATTTGTTTGTATGACATGCTAAAAATCACGTTGCATTACGACATTGTAAATTCACACATGTCAGAGATGTTCATAATCGTAAACAAAGAATCATGCCGTGTCACACGCAATTGTCGATAAACCAGATTACCCGGGTGTTACACGTTACGGGGTTTCGCCGTCTGTGTATCACAGGCACATCATGCAACATGGTTCTGACGAAACCTAATCAACGTTAATTTTACATCGAAAGACAAACGCACATATGCACAAACGCATTAGTCTTCAACGCATTGAGCCAGCAACAGGACATTGTTCATGTGGCTATGAGCATTGTTGAATTAATCCAACAAAACATGGCCAATACACACACCGACGAAAACAATTACTCTTATGATTAATGAGCACATACCAAGACGATAGCAATGACAGAACTATAGCAAACTCAACAAACTATTTGCAGTTTTTCAGTCGAGTGAATACAACACAAAGGTACACCTCATTGTTTTGTTATGACGTCACAGGACCAGAACGTCAAAACATTTAGCTAGCACACCTTAAATAAATAGCAGCTGCCATCCGAACCGAAGACTTTAACATATCAGGGTAGTCTATCACAAAATACCCCATGGCAAATTAACAACCGCCTTCCTTCTGCGTGATTTCATCACGAACGACATGTACACGTAAGCGCGGAGTGACGTAACGTCTTCAACTGTCGTCACTTCCGTTGTCTGCGTCACAATGCTATCGAACTCTGGCGCGTTTCCGCTTCTAAGGTTGACGTCATGGGCTGGTTCGCCGCGCCACCTCGCGTCGTAAAACGACATTGTCTGTAGCACCAAAGGGTCATTTACAGCAGTAGCATTACGTTACTGACGGGTCGACTATAGTCGCGGTTTCGGCTGCGTTGGGGTGCAGCCGTCGGAGAACTTGAACTGTCGTTTGTCGTAGCAGCGTAGCAATGCAGGGCTGTGGGGGTGGTTCTCCTTCAGATGGTCGTAATGCCCTTCCGGGTCAGAGGTCGTGTGTCCGCAATCCTCGCACACGTACACCTGGCGGCGAGAGTAGAGAACGTTTTAAATGGCGTTCACAAATAATACAATGATACCGTATTTTGTTAATTGGTTTTATCAGGATCTTTCTTCTCTTTTTCATTTTTATGTCGTAAAATGCATCGTAATTAATTAATCATAATTTTCAATAGATAATTTTGAAGCGGTGTATTGTCTTGGTTTTGTGAACAACGACGATGTTGACTACACAAGAATAATGTAAGCATGTGGAGTGTCCTCTCCCTTTATGTCTCCCGGTATTCTATTAAAAGGAACACCTTTTAAGTCCCCTCTATGGCGTGCAATGTGCTGTGTAAACATGAATATAAGGAACATCGGATATATGGAACGTGTTGGGACTAGGCCAACACGCAGGCAAATGAAGACTGCCTCTCACCTTGCTGCGTCGTTCCTTGTAGGCAAAGTTGAAGGACAGTCCGTGAACCTTCCTGCCGTGTGACTCGAGGGAGCAACGTTGGGTGAACGCTTTGTCGCACATGTGACACTTGTACGGTCGCACTCCTGCAGACAACAACATTAGTCATGAGATCAAGCGCGGACTAACGACAATAGCAATGACGTGTTGCATTCGCAACGTAATATTTGTATTTTTTTCAGTCGAGTGGATATAAAACATATTGCTGCCCTTATCTCGACCGTGCTATTGAAATAAAAAAAAATTGGAAACGAAACAACTTGTTAAGTGGGTTTCACGCGGCTCTTGCGCGTAGAGCCTACTCGCAGAGCAAGTCTCCATGAAGGACAAGCAGTGTGGGAGATTGAAAAACAAATTGCAGAAAATAACATTTACAGTCGAAATCAAAACAGGTGGGTATGAGAAACTATGTACAAAAGAAAATGGCTCAATAGTTTGCGATGGACTACGGGTTCTGAGCGGACCTTATGCTCCAAATACATGGCGATGATAATGATTTGTGTCTTGTCGAAAGAACAAGACCAGTTGTATAAAGAATGAAGTAGATACTGTCAATACTCGTCATATACTCATACACAACACGTAATATACTCATACACAACATCAGGATATGGGAAACAGTCAACAGAGTACACGTATCACCAAGGACCGGTACATACTTGTATGTGTGCGTGTGTATCACCAAGGAGACCCGGTACATACCTGTATGTGTGCGTGTGTGTCGCTTCAGGTCGAAGGTGTCGTTGAAGCCCTTGCCGCAGAACGAACACAAGTAGCGCTTGTAGTCGCTGTGACACTTGATGTGACGGTTGAGCAGACGTTGCAGTGGGAAGACCTTGTTGCAGGCCCGACACACGAACTTGTTGTCAGACGTCTGCATGCCTGGAGAAGATAGGACGACAATGAAGGTGTGATGCAGACAATGCAAGAATAGTGACTGCATGGCGATATCTACGTCACGAGGTGTATGGAGAAAAGGGAAGGAATAGCAATAAACGTGACGACGATGGTACAAGGAGCAGAACGACAATTGATGGATGTCATTCGCACATGCTGCGCTATTAATGCGGAAATAAAAGAAGAATGTTAATGCAGAATATCCCGAAGCGATGAGCACATGGAATATGTTAGTAATGGAAGAGTGTATGTAGATAATGAATAGACACTTCGTGCACGAAGGATGTAAGAATGGCGGATGAATGAAACATCAAATGTTCTCAGTTGAAGCCAGACTCTTCAAAATGACGGGAAAGTACAGTGAAGGAAGAACATTTTAAGGACCACAGTATATACACATGCAAAACCTAATCTTTGAATCAACCGACTTCCAGTTGCAGCCTCTAATCTGACGACGGTCGGTATACACACCTAGTTCGGTAATCGACGGTTCCCTTTCAAACGGACTCGTGGCGTACGGGTTCTTGATGCCGTACCCGCCGTTGACGATTTCCACGTTCTTGACGCCCGTCTGAAGCAGAGAAATACAACGTCAAAATGTCGCAATTCAACATTGAATTTTGCAACTCAAATAACATAATAGTAATACATTACAGCGGTCTCTCGTTGCATGGTCTCCTGGTGTAGAACAACCGCTAAATAAATTCCCATTCTGCTCTTCACTCTTGTGTGATAAATTAAATGGCCTGAGGGTAAATGTAAGGAACATCGGATATATGGAGCAATGTGGCCAAGCCTTAACATGTTCTACATAACTATGCACATAACGTATACAATTAAGCTGCATTGATTGTTGACTTTAACCAGGAAAGGAAGTAACCGTCTGTCGGTAAGAACACGTACCGTCGGAGAAATGACAGGTCGCGCAAGTAGATTGGTCGGTTCACTCCTCGGCGTAGTGATGCCTCCTGTCAACGTTGCCTGACCCAGTGGCCCGAGAAATAGTTCGGGCGCCCGAAAACACGATCCGTGCAGTGGGGAGATCCGCGAAGGCTCGTTCGGGCTGTAGTGCGGGAAGTGGATCGGCGGGAGAGTGGGAGACGGCATCGGATGGTAAAGCGTGTATCCCGGAAGTGGGCTGTACAGTTGGGACGCATGCGTCGGTGCATGCGCACGCAGTTCCGGTGGCGACGGCACGCGGGATGCGGGGAAGAAGGACGGGCGCTGAATGGGAAGACTTGTGGGTGATTCCCTCTGGGGTGTAATAGTGGGGATGTCGCATGGACGGGGGTGGCGGGTGAGGGTCAACTCCGACTTGAGATCCAGTGGGGCGTTTTCTTTGTGCGCATCTGAAAGAAGAGACACCCACCGTCATCGGATACATATGATAACATCACTCTATTGTACAATACGAGAAATGAGTTTCATCAAATAAACTAGGTAACGGTGGCTAGCCAAGTACTCAGTTGTACAGCTGAGCGAACCGAAACGACGACCAAATTATTTGAACGCCGGTCTTGATTGAGAGTCTGATGTTCTACAGATATTTCATATATTTCCGCATAAAAAATAACGCACCGCTTGGTAATGCAGTTTTCAAAAGAGCGGCCGTGTATCGTCTTAGAGATATACAGGTGTACATTTTTGGGGAAAGATTTCCCACGGGCTCTTCCATAGCTGACTTAGAACAATAATGCAGGATAAGCAAACAGAAAGTTACGAATAATTCAGTTGGTATTTTGAAATCTTCGCAAAGGTAACACTCAAATAGCAGATCACAGAAACGATAAAACGGTTGCTCAAGTCTGCGAGAGAGACTATAAATATACAAAGTAAGTAACGGTTGTGGCCTGGCGCGCCGAAGCCAGACACTACTGTGACTACGACCGTATCATGGTTAACCGTTAAACAGCCAGCGGCGTTGCACAATGCCACACGACATAGTTCAAGTCGTCGCATGTTCCTAACGCACAAGGAGAGATGTCCCGTCTTTGTCTTGCTATCTCTCTACCGGCATTCCTACACCGCCTTGCGGTGCAAACAAAGTACTCTGCTCACAAAGGCTATTCATTATCAGATGGCGCGATTCGGGCGATGCAAACATGTCGGTGCAAACATTGTGCAATTTTATAAACCGTGTCTCGTGGATGGTGCAAAAATAGCAACGATCGGGCAATCGACAAACAACAGACGCGAAGTAGGCCACGATACGCGGTAATGCGTCAACACATTGCGTCAGCTTGCGCCCCGGGCCGAGTAATTTCTGAGATTAAATTGTCTGCGGGTTTTGGTTTCTAGCGGAAAGCCTCCGTTACGCAGGAAGACATTGTTAGCAGGGAGCAGTAATTTAACGCAGACGACGGTCGTTATGTCCTCGTGGCGTCCGAAGACGGGGGGCGATATAAGACACGGGAATGGAGACACAATGCCCGGCTAATTGTCCCCGCCCGCGTCGCGGTGTCATGCGGCGAATGTCGCATTAATGTCACCGTCGATTGCTCTAGACGACGGTCGGAGGATGATGCGTCTGGCGAAGCGAACCCCGCGCCCGGGGCCCGGGAACAGGACAAGCGTCGATTCGCCAACGACTCAGGGTAGAGGTTAACGACGACCTCTGGACATCACGCTTGACCATCACGTGTCAGAAATTTAACGTTGGTCATGGATGAATTGACCGATGTATTTGTTCCGGAGAAATACCTGCTAAACTACCACTTACCACTGAAGATGAGGCAAAAGCATATCGAAACACAAATTCGTGGTAAAGATTTGGAACCACCACATAGAAAGTGGAAAACCGTTGTTGTCCTATCACCGTTGCGAATGGCAATAAATATGCTGCAGTAACTAATGATCCTTCCCTAGTTAATTCGCTGACAAATGCCAACTTTCACAAACCTACAAAGAGCTAATAAGATTACTTGACCAACAGTTTTTATTCGGATTCAAAATAACAGTCTTCGTGACCTTGGGCAAGAATAATTATATCGAAATGTTTCTATTCATCGCATGATCGCTAACGAACATTAGTATCACTGTACTAATAATAACAACTTTATTGTGTTAAAGGAGACAGAGAAACATTTAAAAGCAGTAACACAGACAGATCGGATAAAATGCCAGCGGGAGAAATGTTCACGACTTGGCAATGATTAATTCGGTCGCGGCTGTCACCAGAGAGCGCCGGTCTTTCTTCCAGTTTCCCGCCTTGTTCTACACAAACCCCGAGTAATCGGGTTAAGACTCCAAAGTGGTGTAATCCCCTCTGCCTTTGTTGCACGTGCCACGCGAGGTGCCCTTCCCTGCGAACCCCGGGAGGAGAAGAGGGCTGTTAACAGGGGATTAGGGGCTACTTGTCCCACCCGGCCTGTCAGTGACATGCAATAACACTTGTACTCGGCGGGTCTGACACGCGATCTCTCCAACCGCTGACTGTTCCTTACGTGTGCGTTGTGTGGTGCACTGTTCCTTACGTGTGCGTTGTGGGGTACACTGTTCCTTACGTGTGCGTTGTGGGGTACACTGTTCCTTACGTGTGCGTTGTGTGGTACGCTTTGAGTACTACTACTCAAAGCGTACCACAGTTTGTTGAGTGTGTGTGTCTCAACGCTTCCGTTCCTACAGACCATGTAACACGCACGCGAAAGCATCCACGCTCGCACACGAACGAAAACAAGGGAGGAAGAGAGGGAGAGAGGAAAAGGAAGAGAGAGGGGGAGGAAGAGCGAGGAAGAGCGAGGAAGAGAGAGAGAAACAGAAAGAGAAAGAGATGTATAAACAGAAAGAAAGAAAGATAGATAGATAGAGATAATATAAAGCGAGCACATGTTCAAATATAAAAAAATACAACACACGTGCACACACACGCTACAATAATATACAAGCACATACGCACACACATTCTCGAAATCAAGTACGTGCTCTCGCGCACAGGACTCAAGAAACTTTTTTGAAATCGTTATTTTGAAAACAACCGCTATCAGCGGCCTAATCGGCACTCGGGGCAACTGGCCGTGCCGTTGTGGGAATCTCGAGTAATGTGAACGGCGTCTTTCCCCGCCAGACAAAGCCGTAGACCCGCCTACACCGACGACAAGACTCGAGCGAGACAGCGCTAACGGTTCCCCGGTTTGAAATTCCTCCATATGGTCCGGACCGCATTGTGATGCATTCAAAAAGCGCGCGCCTGCGCCGGTAAATTGACCCGGTTCAATGAGATTGTTCCGCTGAATGCAACCGCTGCCATATGTTGGCTTTGATCGCGACGACTAGAGCAGGCGAACTGCGCGATCAAACGATAGTCACGCAACGCTCCACAAGGGTCCCAGGTCCCGTATTCCCCACCCCCGCATCCCGCCATCTTCTCCCAGCAGGACGAGGGTAATTCAAAGGGCCCCCACCCGGAGATGTTGCGTAGGTTTGTCGTCGAGCGTCGTTATTTCCGACGGCGAAATGACGTGACGAATCTCAACGCGTTCGTCGTCGGTTGAAAGGGGATACCCCAACGGGATATATTAGTAGTGGGTCAAGGAAAGGCGGGAAATTTATATTTATTTATGCCGTTTCATGAGGCCTGAACCAGTGGCATATTTAAGGGGAGGCCCTCTGTTTGGCCTAAATTGTTTGATGTTTTCCCCAGTGTTTTTGCGTTGCTCCCCCACACGGTAGCACGGTAAACTAATGAGTGGCTAAGATTGCACCCCCCTTGCGCGATCCTAAATACGTCACTGGCCTGAACCGCCCCTCAACAAACTATTAACAGCGGTTCCAATAGCAGTACTTGTCTTCTAAATTTACTTCATCGCCAATATTCAGTCAGGAATAGCGTTACTCTATTATCAGCATTGATAAATCGTACATATCAGACTGGAAACTTGCTATGAGTCCACATGAAACAAACAGGTGCGATTTACTTAGCAATTCTGGAGCAGCAGAGTTTTGGCAATTCGAACAATTTTGGCAACTTCTTGCAAATAAAAAACAACATCGCTGCTATCGGGGGAATGATCTGGACCTGCGACTAAGACGCCTATTTGGCGACCTTCAAATGTAGCGACAATCCTGATTAGATCTGACTGCCACCAGCTGTTATTGAATGGGATGACATTACCAGTACTTCTCACAGCTATTTTGGATCTACGTTTGACAAAACATCTGAATAACTAACGTCAGTATCTTCAACCCTTTTATGTTATTATCACGGGTGTGAAAATGCGCGAAAATATACTGTAGCACAGTGATTGTAAATAACCGTACAGGTACAGTTTTGATTTACTTATCTACATTTTTAAATTACGCAATATCATTACAACTATAATATTATTACATTTCTGTTTCGTCGATTTTCAATAGTATTTCTGAATTTAAACGAACTGGTTATTTATAAATAAATCGACAGTTGTCTATTTTAATTGTAGAATTGCCGGATTATCGAAGATTGGTGTTCGACCACAGCCGAGATCGCGTTTCTCCGCAATCAGTCCCGGCACGCGCCTCCGTGACCGACTGTAACGGAATTCGCAGCGGTTAAATTTAAACGTAGGAAGGACGGACGGTTTGAATTATTATCTCGTCAACTGCTCACGGAACACCTGCTCTTATACCGGCTCTTTACGACGGCTGATGGGGTAAACCCCCCACCCCGGCGGCACCGACAATAGCTCGAGCACAAAGACCACCTGTTCACGGAGTGTTGTCGTATCTTAGGGAGCCCGAGGATTCGGTGACAATTTCCCGTACGTTCGTAACAAGCAAGGCTTTATGTGTCCCGGTGGTTGGGCGCGCAGGAAGCGGACATAATGACGACGTCTCACGATGAAGCGTGCCTTGTCTGCGGTTCCACGCGCCAGCCGCCAACCGCCGTGTGCGACCAAGCGTGGTGACCCCGCGACCCGGGGGTGACGGGGGGCGGAGGCATTCCGCTACACGCTGCTCGTGTCTTTCACGGATCGAGTCATTATCGCTTAGCATCGCCGCCTTTGAAGTTGACGGCTCAAGTCCACCGCCCGCTGGTCGGACCGCTTGACCAGATGGACATCGCTGACGTCCGTCCGTTGTTGCTCCGGACACGGGGTGATAAAGATATCGGGTTTATAATTATTTTGTCGCTCGACTGTTTAACTGCAACGACGGGGCATGGCGTGCCATCAAAGCGGGTACTATTAACGAACACCCATAGTAACCCCTACACCCAACATTTCCTTCTGTTACTACACAGCCAAAGATACAACGGACAACGTCGCCATTACGGCGAACGCTCTTATCCAATACGTAACGTGCGTTTGCAAGTCAAATATACTTGAAAGGTCCTTGCAACTAACTGAACAGTTTTTGTAACAGTCAAAATACTTGCGGTCGATGAACAATCGAGGTACAATATTAATTCCAGTCGCGGAGTGTGCTATTGAAAAAGATTTGCTTCGTGCAGAGCTGATATTATAAAACAAGGAAGGACAACATATTGCTAATACGTTGAACACTTTTTGAAGTATATTCAAGCAAGATCCAACTTATGAGAAATATGCAGATAACTACATTTGTCAACATATCCAATAGGCATATGAAGAAGACCAAGAAGAAAAGTGCATACATATTGAACAGTTCCATGATATGTAGTTTAAAACAAAAAATTTTAAACACCAGCAAATTCACATATTGTCTTTATAATTGAACATACGGCTTTGTAAAGTAACACATATTTACATACGGAACGTGGAATTGCTCATGGCAGTGATCCTGGGTCAACGGGAATAAATGACAAAGAAGCACATCTCTGCAATGCACTATACAAGGTGCAATTCACGCAGAACTCCTTCGCCGTCTTGGCGTCAACGTTTTGAATACCAATACATTCACGATTTGACATCGATGAAATTGTGACAGTTTGACGACATACATGTCGACGACAAACGTGGGGGGGGGGCTTTGACATGTTGTCACACCGATGCTTACAGCGGTTACCTCTTACAACGTGTCATATGGGAGGACAGACACCCAGGCAGACATGCACAGTGGTAACTCAGACTTACCTCGCGTGTGTGCTGCATGGAGATCTACGGGCTCAGTCTGTTCCTGCCGTCCCGGTGTGTCGGCGACCCGGAGCCGTTGTCTCGGTCGGGCCGAGCTCGAGTGTTTCCTCACGAGGAACGCCTTCGGCATGTTGTCACCGGTCAGTGGTTTGCAATATGACGACCACGGTCTCAATGAGTCGACCGCCCTCGTGTTCCGCGCTTCGTCACGCGTGGCTGACTCTGTACAGCGAGCGGCGAGCACGTGCACCGTTCTAATCTCTTCCGTCAACCGACGTCCGCTGAAAACCAAAATCGGATTGGCGCCGGGCCCTTGATTAAATTCCGACACTGCTGGCGTCGACCTTTCCCAAAGTTGACCCCCAGGGATAGTGCCGGGAAAACAAGGACTAGTCTGAGGGTGATTAGTTATCGGCGTTAACGCGGTGCATGTGCGTCCACACAAGCACGTTTAACTAAATGACAGCGTGTTGCACACACACCGGGCTTTTCAAGGTTCTTAAAGAAGTTACCGCGCATGCGCAGTAATTTTACGGTTGATCGCGGTTATTGTAAGTCAGCGGCGCGTGACGGGGAAGGCGGTGGGTTGGAGGCGTGCCGTCTCAGTCACACACTCCGACAAGACAAGGGAAAGAATTGCAAAGCGGGAAGACGGGACTGCTCGGACAATGGAAACGGGGAGGAATCGTCATGTCTTTGTTGAGTCGGCAAACCGGCACAAAGACGACGTTTGGATCGGCTTCAGGGGCCGAAGGTAGTGCTGTCTGTGTGCGCAGGGTTAGGTAACAGTCTAACTGTCTCGTGTAATGCGATTATACTTGGCAACGGCTCACGTAAAATGCTCAAGCGACGCGTCTACTTACGATGATTCCTTCGTACTGTTCCGCTGTCTCCAACTCCCGCGCTCCGAATCTTAGCTCGTGTTCCTTCTCTCAGAAGACGATAACCTAAACGATTGGCTGTATTAATGTTAGCAATCGGATTATAAAAAAATAAAGTTGCAAATATCCCCGGTAACGTAAGTTGAATAAAATAATAACAATGATAATAATAATAGATAGATACATATTCGTAGGACTATCCATAAGTTAATGGCTCCTTGTCCACGTTTCACCTGGATTAAATCTTAATTTTAAAGCACATAATTTCAATATACGCATATACAAATATACCTACTCGATATAGTAACATATAGCAATTACTGAAATTAGCAACATTACACTGTTATTAGCAACATTACACTACATATGAAGTAAAAATGTTCAAGTCAATCGGTTAACTGGTTTATTGGTGGTGAATGCATGTTGAATAATGGCCGCGGTTGATGGCGCTGGTTGTAAGAATCGATCGCATTTGCGACGAGTCATTAATGCATTTTGGAAAATAAAACGTAGCGAATGACACAAAAGTGAACCCGACATAAATGGCTTGTTGTTTTCGGGGGACACTCGGCTGGCGTACGGACAACATCCCCCAGACATAAGTCCCCCGAAAAACAACGCCCCAATCCCAATGGTATAACCACGGAAAAAAGATGTGTGTATAGTGAACAGAAAGTTTTCATTTGCGCTTGCACATTATTTTGATACATGTCTTTATTAACGTGGTATAACGTCATCAAATTTGAATGAGCAGTTTTGTCAGACGTCATGAGGCTAATTTGGTGAACCACCAACTTGATTACGGTGAGTACTTCCTAGTGCTAGTGGTATATACATGAACGTTTAGAGTCTTTTCGTTTCCTAAATTTAGTTATGTTGCAATGACTTGACTGAAAAGTTAAATTTCAGTTAGTTCACACCATAAATAGAAAATACACGTTAAAAATATTTTCCAAAATATAAGTATCAAAATGTGCGTGAGGAGTGGGATCTTGGAGAAAGGGGGTGTGCAAAATGGGAACCCGCCAAATATACAGAGAAGTTTTGAGAATTTATAACCAGTGCAAAAGACCGGAAGGAATATACTCTTGAGACTTATTTATTAAATCATTCTTTCAAAGTTATTTTAAGTTTATGTAGACGTTCAGACCATTTTAATATACAATTATAATAAGTTGTCATTGTTATCTTTCATCATTATTCTATAGCTTTTATTTACATAAAAAACATTTTACTGTGTCTTACTCGTAACAATTGTAGCTATTGAACATGACTAGATGCATAAATTTGAAACTTTTATGATTTATGAGAAAGATTTAATGGATACGACACTGTAGTTGATTGTATGGCGCCCCAGAACAATTATTTGTATATTTACTATATATATTATTGTTGTTGTTGTTTTATTGTTGCTGGTGTTATTATTGTTAGTATTGTAGTTATTTTTGTTGTTAGTATTATTGTTATTGTTGTTAGTATTATTGTTATTGTTGTTAGTATTATTGTTATTGTTGTTATTGTTGTTATTGTTGTTATTGTTGTTATTGTTGTTATTGTTGTTATTGTTGTTATTGTTGTTATTGTTGTTATTGTTGTTATTGTTGTTATTGTTGTTATTGTTGTTATTGTTGTTATTGTTGTTATTGTTGTTATTGTTGTTATTGTTGTTATTGTTGTTATTGTTGTTATTGTTGTTATTGTTGTTATTGTTGTTATTGTTGTTATTGTTGTTATTGTTGTTATTGTTGTTATTGTTGTTATTGTTGTTATTGTTGTTATTGTTGTTATTGTTGTTATTGTTGTTATTGTTGTTATTGTTGTTATTGTTGTTATTGTTGTTATTGTTGTTATTATTGTTATTGTTGTTATTGTTGTTATTGTTGTTGTTATTATTATTGTTATTATTATTATTGTTATTATTATTATTGATATTATTTACATTATTACATACATTATTTTTTTATTATTATTGTTGTTATTATTATTTTATTATTGTTATTATTATTATTGTTATTATTTACATTATATTCGTTATTGTTAACGTTAACGTTAACTTTAACGCTAAGGCTATGGTCATCGTCATCGTCGTAGTCATTAGTGTCACTACTGTTATTACTATTATTAAAATATGCCGGTTATTTCGACCAAACAAAACACAACGGAGACCAAAGCAGAACGAGCCAGTCCGTTCGTTCATAAATCACGCAGGCGACTTGGACACTGAATTAATTGCGCCGGCCAAATTCGAAATAAGAAGACGAGGCATATTAAAAACAATAGAAGACAGAAGTCGGGAGGTCGCCGCCGCTCTCAGCGACGCAAGAACAAAGCTGCAAAGACGCCGTTGGGCCGCCCGGAAGACATGAGTGTCCGTTGACAACAATAATGAGTATGCAAATGCACACTCTGTCCATTTATCGGTTTGAGAAGCCGGCGGTCGTTTAGTTGGCAACTCTGTGATGACGTCGCCAGTTGTCCACTGGTCGCTGGCCGGCGCCTTTTGACTCGCCGGACGCATTTAGCGCGTGGCCGTTGCGCCGATTGGCGAGACTGGTCGATGTGGTCCAATCAGGCGGGCACCGAAAATACCCGTTTGTTTTCACTACGGATGGGGTTAATTAAGTGACGGTAACTGTACAAACATCGGCGGACGTCTCTGCGATTCGTCTCTGCGGTTCGATGCGAGAAAGTTAAATGGATCAGGGTCAAATAGTGGACATTACGTTAACGAATGTGCCGATGACTAAACGGGAAGTTCTGTTCACTGTAGCGAGACGCCATGTCACATTTAAACGGTGAACGATTGCTGTTGGCGTGCGATCAAAATGTCGTGTAGCACACGGGTGTGTGATTAAAACCGCATAAGACACAGTCTATATACCGAGGAAATGTCCACGCGACAAAACCACAATGTCGTGTTACATTTATGACAACAATATATTGACAAAATCTCCACAGGAGAAAAGTAAAAAGAAAATAGTCATGCGTCTTCTTTATGTGTCAACTCTCCACATAATTCAGGCTTTTGCCGTTGTCAGCAGCTGGGCGCTGCTGGCTGCTCTGTCAAGCCATTTATTTCTTGCCTGCAACCCGGTCCTGGCTAATTAATTAAATTCTCTATTTTAGTCAAGAAAGCCCTTTGGACTGCAGTTCAAACCAGTGGAGCCAACATCACGTAAGATCATTGAGTGTATGCATATGTTCGTGCTACGTCTTTTAAAAAATAAAGATGCAAATATATCTTAATGGCTGTTTTTCCCGGACAAAAACCCCTCCTGACATAACCCCCTGCAGTCAGAACCCCTCAGGACAAAACCTTCTGGACAAACCCCCCTCTGGATATAATCTCCTCCGGACATAACCCCATCGCTTTAATAAAAATACTTACAAAACCCCTCCGAACAAAACGGGTAAACACCCTCACTTTAAAATAATATATGGATAAAAATTCTAAATTTTATGTGGGAGGGACAAAACCCGGCATTTTCACATTTATGCCAAATGCCGGCTGTTGTTCTTCCCAGAAAAGAAACAATGAAACAATTATGTTTAAAACAATTGTCACAGTTTATTTCTAGCTAGTTAAATTCAGATTGTTGGTAAGCCAGGTCCTCTGTTGTGAAAAGTGTCTGAATAGTCATTGCTAAACGGTTTAAATGGCAGGAATCCTGACATAACAGATTGAACAGAGTTAAATAGCAATGACAAATTTAGGCATTTTTTAATATAATCATGCACAAATATTAGTAGAGAAAACTCCAATGGAAAAAAAACATTATAATTTTTTATTCCAACAAAATAACGGGCAAATTATACAAGCTATATAATGTAATGGAACCAGTTAAAAAAAGAATGGTTAACATAACGGATCACCCAATTTCATTTCACCATAAATTGTGGGGTTGTATACGTGTTTATATTAACGTGAGAGGCTTTTGTCCGTATTTATATTAAAGTGTGGTGTTTTGTCCGGAGGATTTTTGTCTAAAGGGGATTTTGTCCGCGGGAGTTTGTCCTGGATTGGTAAATTACACTTTTTTATTCTTTCAATATTTGGTGTTTTTAAAATACTGCTTTATTGGTGTGTGTGAATTTTGACAAATTGCATTTACCGATATTTAAGATCCTAAAATGTGCATGTTCATGCGAATTGTGTCCGGGGTTGGATTATATCCGGGGGGGGGGGCTTATCATTATGCCCTAGATACAAACTCCCTCCGGACAAAACCCCATCGGACACAGCCCCCTCGAATACGCCACACACAGGCTGCTGACTGTGTTGTTTGGTGTAAACGAACCCACCAGAGGCAACTTATTCCATGACAAAAACATAAGTATAACAATATTTGTGTGAGGAAGGGGATTTTGGTGTGATGGATTGTGTCCGGAGGGGCTTTTGTCCAGGGAGGGATTATGTCCGGGGGAGCTTTTGTTCAGGGACATCTTGTAGGATTTTGTCCGGGGGGATTTTGTCCTACATTAGTTTTTCTAAGATATCATATTAATTTTTTAGAAGCTAAATGTGAAACCACGACTGTATAAAAAAAAAAACAGAAAAGTAACATGTTATTATTATTACTATTATTTTTTATTATTATTATTACTATTATTTTATAATATTATTATTACTATTATTTTATACATTATTAAAGTTTTGTGATACAGTATTGTATGTTTTGAAAGGAGGTTGGGGAGTTTTTCAATGGGGCAACATCCAATGGTTTGTCTGTCTCATGGAGTTATGTCCGGTGTGAGTGATGGTCCTATAGAGTTATGTCCTGTGTGAGTGATGTTCCTATAGAGTTATGTCCTATGTTAGTGATGGTCCTATAGAGTTATGTCCGGTGTGAGTGATGGTCCTATAGAGTTATGTCCTGTGTGAGTGATGGTCCTATAGAGTTATGTCCGGTGTGATTGATGGTCCTATAGAGTTATGTTCGGTGTGAGTGATGGTCCTATAGAGTTATGTCCGGTGTGATTGATGGTCCTATAGAGTTATGTCCTGTGTGAGTGATGGTCCTATAGAGTTATGTCCGGTATGAGTGATGGTCCTATAGAGTTATGTCCACTAATGGTTTTGTCCGGTCGTTTTGTTCATTGGATTTATGTCAGGTGGGGGTTTTGTCCGCGCACCAAGAGTCGCATATGTGGATGTCACAGTCCGACATTATCACCTCCACTGGTGTCATTCAAGGACTCCAGGACTCAGTTGTCACGGAAATAAATCATACAAAAGTTGCACAAATCATTGAAGTAAAGTACCAATGGAAGGTATCATTTTGTACTACTGTTATATAGATTTACACATAATATAAAGAATAAACCAGGGGGTAGCTTATTACCCAAACATGTAACACAATTTCCTCTTCCTGTAAATGTATACCTTATACAAAACTGTTGTTTCAGCCAACCCTCCACTCAGTTATGACAGAGAAATCCACTCTTAAGATGACGGAGGTGTGAGTGCAAAGCTGTGTCAAGATTCAGTGCCTTTGATCGGGATAGTAATATTACCGTTGCGTCGATTTCCCAACCGCTGACGTAACCATAACTCCACCTGTCGCGCAATGTCTTAACACAAAGATATTGCGTCAAATTACCCGTTCTCCAACACACGTAACCCCCGCACATACATACCGGGTAAAACAGCTTGCGCCTCTCGAAGTCGTTACCGTACCAAGATGCCACCTGACGTGTTGGCCGGAGACCAGTGCCCGCGGCAGCCGACCCGGGGGGTAATCAGCATAGCGGAAACGGAGCGGGGGACTTTGATGGGGTGAGATGAAAGACGGATACGACACCTCCCGAGGCAGGGCACAATGGGAGTGGAGTCGTTGCGAGGGCATCACGGCGACGCGCCTAACGGAATGACTCGATATCAATTTAATGGCATTCATTCATGTGTCAACATGGGCGCAAGTGGAGATTCTAATTTCGCTGTCGCGCAAGGAGGTTGAATGAAACAGATTGCAATTTGATTCGGTGTCGTATGACATGTGTGCACGAGTCACTCGATTCGCGGATTATAAATACAGTTTATAAAGAGCAAGTGATTCGGTGTAAAACGTTGGCGTCATTTATATACTATTTGCAAAGTTGACCAAATGAAACCATTCACCAACAACTGACCAATAACGGTTACAATTTTTTTTAATGTTCGCTATATTTGGAAGTTGGTATTTGTTGGGTGGGTTTTAACTAAATTGATCATTTGGTTGTATAAATTCAATCCAATGTGATACTTAACCATCGTAAACTTTACCCGCTACCAGACATCAGTTGGGGAGATCTGATAGACGTATTACCTATACCTCCCTATCCCCTCTCAACTATATCAGGATTGTCGTTTATAATGTATGGCAAATTATATTAAAATTTTTTTTTTGCAAATTCATGTTTAGTTCTGGCAGTATGTATATTTTTAGATTTCCGAGTGTCATGAAGGTGTATATTAACATTTGGAGTAATCTGCCAGTTTACTAAATAAACAGGTAAATTTCTGTGAATGCATTTAAAGTAAAAAAAATTATTCTTGTAACTTTAATTGATCTTCTATCTTTAATAAATTAAGTTGCATAAAAAGTGGCTCAGTATGTGAATTATATCCACTTAAAATTATTATATGAATAGTTTTTTACTGAATTTTCATTAATGTTTCCTTTGTACACCTGCATCACCATGCCATAATACAATATTTTATATGTGATAATACTAATGAGTTATATAAAAAATTAGAGGTAAGACACATTTAAGCCTATTTAATGTGCTAATATTTTTTGCACATTTATTAGGTATTTTTTTCTGTTTTTTTTCAATGTAAATTTGAATCCAAAGTTAACCCTAAGAAATAAAATTCATCCACTTTTACAATATTTGTATTATCTATTTCAAGTGTAAGGGAATGTATACCTTTACTGGGGACATGGAAAATGATATATTTAGATTTAGTTTTATTTAGTGATAGTTTATTTATATTTATCCATTCAACAACTTTGGAAAGTTCAACATTTATTAAAGATTCATTTGAGCTATCTTGTGTATTATCACTAAAATATGCTAAAGTACTAAAAAAACGTTGCGTCATCTGCATACATTATAAATTTAAATATGTTACTGGCTTATGACTTCTATATATATATATATATATATATATATATATATATATATATATATATATATATATATATATATATATATATATATATATATATATATATATATATATATATATATATATATATATATATATATGATAAATAACAATGGCACAAGGACTGAACCTTGTGGAACACCAACTGCTACTGAAAGAATTTCAGACTTGATTTCTTCAATTTCTTCATAATGATTACGGTTATTTAAATAACTTATGAACAGATGTAGACCTGCATCGTCAATGCCATAATATTTCAATTTAATTAATAAAATGGTGTGGTCAGTGGTGTCACAAGCTTTAGAAAGATCTAGAAATATGTTAATTGGAAAGTAATTTTTATCTATTTGCGTTACGATTCTATCTACTAGTAGGTTCTGTCTACCAGTAGATAGCAATAATTTCCTCGTATCACATATAGAGCCTATGTGACACTTTGTGGAAGAAACGTACGTTTTTCTTGTAGTCTGCCATTAAGATTCTATGCAAAACGACTGCAATTAGCCGTGTCTGACCGAGTGACACATTAACATGTGTGCTGGGAACATAGACATGATGTAACTCTATGGCTGGGAAAGGGGCACGGACACCCACCGGACGTTCTTCCCACTAAAATGAATAAGCGGACATTTCCCCTCTTAATGTTAGGAACTATTTTTAACCTGACTCATAATCAACAAACATATACACGACATCACTGTGACAATATTCATTGGAAGAATCAGCGGGTCCAAGCGGTCAAATGTCATTGTAGTTGCTATATAATTAATGTAGTATGTCTCTACACTCTACAGAATAACGATACCAGTTAATAAAAATTTAACTGATGCTTGCAAAAAAGAGGGAAACGTTCGCCTATTCATCTTAGTGAAGGGGGACGACCGGGGGGGGGAGTTGTCCCGGGGGATGTCCGGGTGGGAGGGGGGGGGAGTTGTCCGCGGGGATGTCCTGCCAATCACAAGAAACAGGCGAATGTTTACTACGTATGGTGTTTACGAACATATAGTGGCGCTACCGTGTGTATTAGTGAGTATACATTAAACAAAGAAACCACACTTGCTGCTTTTGGCGATGCGTAAATCTCATTTGATGTTGAAGGTGAAGTCTCAAGGCCGAACTATCTGGATATAAAGTCGTTATTGAATCAGACAATACTGACTTCGTTACATCTTGTAGATACTACTACACGATACATCTTGTAGATACTACTACAGGATCTCTCTACATACTGGCGCATGCCGGATAATAAGTACATACGTACACAAGGTGGCGGCACTGTGGCACATGGCGCCTTATGCTTGAACCGAGCACACACAGAAGAGTATCGAAATATTGTGGCACTGAACGTAAACACTTAGCACTTTTAGATAGATATGTTTAACTGAATTGTACATAAAACATGTGGGTGCACCAACATGCAAACAATAATGTGTGTCTGCCTTCTAATGTTACATTAGTGACGGCAAACAACGTCCACAATACGGTCAACCTGTTTACTAGTTCTACGTATTCTGATTCTGATGCCATTACAAGGCAAGAAGCAGGTAATTTAAGGCGGGCTCTTGTATATCTGAACAGGAAGGAGTTTTTTTTATAGATTGAGAAAAACGGCTCTGAATTAACAACCAGTCTTCTATTTTTCTGTGTAGGGTATTTCACCCCCTCCCCCCAGGCATAGACCCAGGTAGAAGGGACCAACAGCTTTTAGTGTCTCTTCCGAAAGATACATGCAAAGTGGGGTGAACGAAATTGCCCAAGCTGCGAAACAGAAGCAGGTGGACTTGAACCAAGGTCGGTTGAGAATCCTACAGTCTGGCCACTGAGATACGGCGCCCCACAAGTATTGGCTACAACGTTCTTGCATTAAACTGCCAGTCTTCAACACCGATGCATAATTTCAATAATACGTTTCAATTGTCTGCGGTGCTCATCATCAGCTGTGGACACAGTTAGACAAGTACGTTGTTGTCAGATGTTTGTTCTGGAGGGACCTAAAGGGGCGTCTCGGCCAGTTAGACAAGTACGTTGTTGTCAGATGTTTGTTCTGGAGGGACCTAAAGGGGCGTCTCGGCCCGTTAGACAAGTACGTTGTTGTCAGATGTTTGTTCTGGAGGGACCTAAAGGGGCGTCTCGGCCAGTTAGACAAGTACGTTGTTGTCAGATGTTTGTTCTGGAGGGACCTAAAGGGGCGTCTCGGCCAGTTAGACAAGTACGTTGTTGTCAGATGTTTGTTCTGGAGGGACCTAAAGGGGCGTCTCGGCCAGTTAGACAAGTACGTTGTTGTCAGATGTTTGTTCTGGAGGGACCTAAAGGGGCGTCTCGGCCAGTTAGACAAGTACGTTGTTGTCAGATGTTTGTTCTGGAGGGACCTAAAGGGGCGTCTCGGCCCGTTAGACAAGTACGTTGTTGTCAGATGTTTGTTCTTGAGGGACCTAAAGGGGCGTCTCGGCCAGTTAGACAAGTACGTTGTTGTCAGATGTTTGTTTTGGAGGGACCTAAAGGGGCGTCTCGGCCAGTTAGACAAGTACGTTGTTGTCAGATGTTTGTTCTGGAGGGACCTAAAGTGGCGTCTCGGCCAGTTAGACAAGTACGTTGTTGTCAGATGCTTGTTCTGGAGGGACCTAAAGGGGCGTCTCGGCCAGTTAGACCCAATGAACTGCGGACCTTGAAACGTATCAATGCGAGACATTAGCTAAATGTGGGTCATTTTCATCAACTCGGGGTCAACATTGAATAACTTTGAAAATACCATACACTGCAGCGTGGACCACAATCCCCAACGTATATTTTTACAAGATAAATTTGCATTATAACAATAGGTGTCGCCACTGATCTTGTGGTCAGCTATTTTTCTACCCACTTACCGGTTCGGTATAAATTAATTTTATAAACTAGTAAACAAAACAGACCAGTGTACTTGGGATTTACCAAGAGAGCGACCCCGTTAATAAGGAACAGGTGCAAGTTCACAGACCTGGGATTAATATCTTAACCTACCCGGTGTTGCCTCAGCAAGCGAGACATCGGACACAGGGTCAAGTTAATCAATTCTGGACATTTAACAAAATACCACATGGTTAGTCTCGTTGGCGACATTATCTCACCTTCGTATGCAAGGCGTGTCTTATGTGGTCATATAGTGGTCAGTTAACGTGGTCTGTGTCTACCACTTGCCGCAATGACAGTTGCATGAGCTGCCGGACAGACGCGAGAACCAGTTCCGTTGGTCAGCAGTGGTCCACTATTTACTGCCCTATAGGGGGTGAAGGTATATCCCAATACTCCACCCGTCTCTATGTCGAATTATTTCGATATTGTTATTTAGATGTTTGTTCCGCAGTTATCCACCCGTGTTGACCAGTGTTCGGTAAGTAAAGATGTCGGGGTCCATATAATCACTAGTGGCGTACTGGGTTGTGTCAATGTCACCAACGTGTCGCCCCTCTTGGAGACAATGCGACGTAACATCCGTTGTGTATATGTTTTGTCTTCGTCAACACGCGTCACGTGTTGTCATGTGATGCAAACAACGGTGCGTGTAATAGCTGCTGGCCAGTGGTCAGACACTCCCAACACCAATTGACCAGATCGGTCACTGGTGGCGACTTACGAACTGTAGCGAGTCTATCACTGGCTTGAGGCGGCATATCTTCGTCAACGTCATGCCCAGGCTAGCCACAGTAAACCACATGCACTCGACGGGAATTCGATACGAACATCGAGATGCGTTATATTGTTGGCGGGAGTTGAGGAGTATTTTAGAATGACACATTATGTGTGAAACGCAAATCTTAAAATGGTTGAATAAGGGTCTCAACCAGAAAGGGCAAATGTTTGGGGCACATTGAGCTGAAACACGTTGGGAATTATTGCGTCATAACACAGGCAAAACGCAGTCAATGCAACCTCGAATGTCATCACATTGGGAAACACTCGTGAGGAACCCGCAGGTTCGTTATTGAGGACATCAGTGGAATAATCTGTCTTGTTTCGTGAACAGTCTTGTCGCGTAGTACCGCACTGATAGCTCCCTTCACATGCAAGAGTTCTGCAGTTTTTAAGTTTGTCTGATGTGAAACCTTGAGTCACTAACTAGGGGAATGCGTATTCCTCAATGACTGTCCCTTCTCCTTAAGGGGTGGGGGCAATAGCACGCTTTGTGTGAATATATAAAATGACTATAACTGTGAACGACCCCTAACTTGGAGCATAACCACCGATGACGAGGTGCACCCTAGAAATGACGTCACCAGTGCTCGTCACGGGCAGCAACAGTGGAATAGGCACGCAAGTTAATTAACATCTATGCCCACTGGTTAGTTGAGGTGCACTCCAGTCTTACATTGAAACAATGCATGAGTCGAAATCATTCTAAGAAAACCAATTAAATATACGTTTTAATAATCCAATATGTACACTGTTGTATCTTCGTTGTGCCGCATTCTCCAACAACGTTGTCCACTCGCAGACTCCGTGAAGCGCCACTTTGTCCGAATTATAATGATTCACGAGACAGATGGCGCCACTTTATCAAGCGACAAATGAACGACTTCGGTTCTAGTGTTACCGACATTTTACCTAAAACTTTGCAGTGTTGTCTCACAATGAGCGATACAAAAAATACATAGAAATTATATCAAGTTAGTTCTTTACTGCTAAAACGTTTTCCGTGTGTGCTTATGTGTCAGTAAGCCACGTCACACCTTATTATATACACATACATACGCACGCGCACGCGCACGCGCGAATCAATACTGAATACGGTAGCGCCCGAACAATCCTAATTGGATAAAAAAGTCCACTTCATATAAAACGTAACTGCTGTCACGGCTTACATGACAAACCTTCAAATTCCACAGCAATACAAATAATATAAATTAATTGTGCATATCACGGAGATGTTTTTATGTTTAGTACATATATTTTCTTTTAATGGAGACTTTCATTATGCTATAATAAGATTACGTTTCGTTTAGATGTAGGTTGTAGATAACACATAATGTTACGTATTTAGTGGAAAGTTTAACTGTGTTTTCATTCACAATCACGATGTGATCGTGGGCACTGTTTGCACCATGCTAAAACTCTCGTAAAATCCTCGTTTTACGAAAAATAATAATATTAACAGTTCATGCGAAATCTATGTCCATCGTCATAATACATTAAGCTTCCTGCACGTAAATAATCACATAGCGCCGTCAGTTCTCAATTGAGCTTCATCGACGTGTATCCCTTGGTAACGAACGACAGTCCGCCATTGTCCGAGGTCGCCGCCGCCGCCTTCTGTTTCAGCAGTGTCCAGTCAAAGATGTAATCGTACGAGTGATTGAGAGTCCGACACAGTATCCGGAAGAGCTGACGTAGATACATGTAGTCGGGTGCCTCCTCGAAGCGCAGCCCGCGGCAGTAGTTGAGATACATGGCGAACTCGGCCGGGAAGCCCTTGCAGAGCGCCTCTACCGGCGTCGACATCTTCTTTTCGCTGATCTTGTCGTACTTCTGCTTCTTGTTGCCGGCCTTGAGGCCCTGCCATGGCAACGAGCCCCGCAGGAAGTACATGAAAACATATCCGAGCGATTCCATGTCGTCTCGCCGGCTCTGCTCGATGCCCAAGTGAGCGTTGACGCTGGCGTAGCGAGCCGTGCCCGTCAAACTCTTGTCCTCACGATACTGGATGTGTGCCCGCGTCCGGCTGTCGCGGTACTTCTTGGCGAGGCCAAAGTCGACGATGAACACCTTGTTGCAGTGCTGGCCGATGCCCATCAGGAAGTTGTCGGGCTTCATGTCGCGATGGATGAAGTTCTTGTTGTGGACATACTCGATGCGGGCGATCATCTGATCGGCCAGCATCAGGACCGTTTTCTTGGTGAACTTGCGGCCGCAGAAGTTGAACAGATCCTCGAGACTCGGACCCAGCAGCTCCATCACAAGCACGTTGTAGTCGCGGTCGTGAGGGCCGAACCACTTGACTCGCGGCACGCCGATACCGCCCGCCAGGATCCGGTACACCTACAGCGGCAAGACACACCGTCAACATACCACCCGGTCTGTAGTGGTCCGCCGTCGGTAGACCATCTGGTTAGTAGTGGTCCGACCGTCAGTGGACCATCTGGTTAGTAGTGGTCCGACCGTCGGTAGACCATCTGGTTAATAGTGGTCCGATCGTCGGTAGACCATCTGGTTAGTAGTGGTTCGACCTTCAGTGGACAATCTGGTTAGTAGTGGTCCGACCGTCAGTGGACCATCTGGTTAGTAATGGTCAGACCGTCAATGGACCATCTGGTTAGTAGTGGTCCGACCGTCAGTGGACCATCTGGTTAGTAGTGGTCCGCTTAACGAGGACATAAAATCTAAAGTGTGGGACATTAACCAGAATAATATATAATTTTGTTTACATCGAAGGCTGGTTACCCAATAAAGCGCAGGGGATGAAACAGCAATGTTTTAGAAAAGGTGGAGACTGCTGCTAAGATGGGAGGACTGCGCAAAGAGGACTGTTCGGAAGGATGGACCCTGGAGGGAGAAGGCTGCATATAGGGAGAAGTGGAAAGAGATGACAGTGGCGTAAGCATCTCTCCGACTAATCAGTGTGTTGTGTAAGTACCACGAAGAAGAAGCGGAAGGAAGCAGCGTAGTCATTGTCAGATCGACATCCCGATAGAGGGAACCACAAGTTTACTGTAAGAACCGACGACATTTTCATGACGGAACAGTGTCTACATCTCTAGTAAGGTACTAGTAAAACAATATTCAATGTGTATACAATTAACATGTTAGAGAATTTATTATATCTATTTAAAATGCCAGCAAAATTGAACAGTTCAGTAGAAAATAGTACTCGAGTAACAAAAACACGATTGGTCAACGGATATAGATAAATTGCCCGGATGTAGGAGACATATCCTACCAACCGATTTCATTGATTAATGATGCAAAGTCCAATTCCACGCTTGTTAGGGTATGTCTTTTGTTAGTGATAATAGTCAAAATACAAAATCATAACTGGTTCTCCGGAGGTAAAAACTATGACAAAATTAGCATTCCAATAAACAGGAACGCCAAACCACTGTTCAAGAATGTATACAAATCGTAACACGTCTAGAAAGAAGCTGGCACAATTCCAGAGTTGGACGACGCGCGCAAAAAAGGATAAGGATAATGAGTGCACTGGAAGAAAACACCCGCTCGTCTGAACAGCCAGCGGCGGTGACTGCGGAACATAGGCCGTGTCTACGGCGAATCAAGGCATCCTTCGTGGGTGATGCTGGGCGCCTTGTGAGTGCGCGGTGAACTCTTGTTACATGGACCATATTGGAGCTTGGCAAAGCCGTTCTATATATGCGATGCTTGTTATAAACACCGGTCAAGAAAGGTGACCGAGAGGACAAGCCAGAACAACAATGTCGAAGTCGGGTAACATTGGCATTGAAGTCTAAATAATTATTTTCAGTCATTATCCTAATTTATTATGTCGTTTCTGGGGATAGAAAGTATATGTATAGTCAAACCTGCTTAAGCGACCACCTGCAGTAAGGGACCATCTGCAGTAAGGGACCATCTGCCATTAACGACTACTCGTCATTTCGCAAGTGTTTCACTTATTAAATTACCTGCATTAAGCGACCAACTGCATTAAGAGACCACATTCTGACGATCCTTGAGCGGTCGCTTAAGACAGGTTTAACTATAATAACCTTCACGATACCTTATGCTGCTATGTTACTCGCCGTGTTTACATTGGGGTCAGGATTATCGTTTACAACGGCACACCCGTGTTCCAACGTGGTGGAACACACCCTCTGGGTGTGTCTGGCACGTACCTTGCTCTCATACAACAGTTGGGGGTGCTTGGCAAGTACCTTGCTCTAGTACAACAACTGGGGATGCTTGGCACGTACTTTGCTCTCGTACAACAGCTGGGGGTGCTTGGCACGTACCTTGCTCTCGTACAACAGCTAGGGATGCTTGGCACGTACCTTGCTCTCGTACAACAGCTGGGGGTGCTTGGCACGTACCTTGCTCTCGTACAACAGTTGGGGGTGCTTGGAACGTACCTTGCTCTCGTACAACAGTTGAGGGTGCTTGGCACGTACCTTGCTCTCGTACAACAGCTGGGGGTGCTTGGAACGTACCTTGCTCTCGTACAACAGTTGGGGGTGCTTGGCACGTACCTTGCTCTCGTACAACAGCTGGGGGTGCTTGGCACGTACCTTGCTCTCGTACAACAGCTGGGGGTGCTTGGCACGTACCTTGCTCTCGTACAACAGCTGGGGGTGCTTGGAATGTACCTTGCTCTCGTGCAACAGCTGGGGTGCTTGGCACGTACCTTGCTCTCGTACAACAGCTGGGGGTGCTTGGCACGTACCTTGCTCTCGTACAACAGCTGGGGGTGCTTGGCTCGTTGCGGCTCCAGTTTCACGGCCACCTCCTCGCCATTGTTGATGTTCACGGCCAGGTAGATGTCCCCGAACGAGCCGCTTCCTATCTTGCGTATGAGACGGTACTTCGTGGAGGCACCGACGTAGAACTCAGTCTTCGTCGACGACTGCGTCCTGTCCGTCTTCTCCGCCATCGCTGCAATCGTCTTTGCCGACCGTTCACGCGCGCGACAACATCGCCTTGTCTTCAGCCAGGTGGTATTGGTGCCTGTCTCGGCCTTAAGGCGGAGTAGCGTCAACGTGAAATACATCGTATGTCGTAACTTATAGGTACATAGTCTGATCGCTTTTATCGTAAGAACGTGCTGTATAGTATAAGCTGTACATATTCTGAAACATTGATGTTTGATTTTTTGAACCTCAGTTTTTTTCATGTAGTTTGACCGTTATCTTTTTATTTTTCGACTCGCATATTATGTTTACATTGCATGCTGGACGACAAAGTCAATATTAATAAAGAAATAACATGTAGTTTATACTATATGACATGACAGTTTACACTATAGGACATTAACTTGTGCTATATGATATGACTTAACGATAAAAATTATCAGACTTTGTACCTCTAACTACATGCAGGAGAAACGGCTTGTCCACCAGAGATATAATAATTAAAGTTATTCCAGCAGCCAATCAATAGGACGCTTTGTGACACTGTAGTAAAAACCGAACCATAAAATATTATTATCTTACCAATACTTTAGGCAAATTAATATACATTAAATTTCTTTAATATGATTTGCCCAACAACCCACGTGATTTTTATGTCATTAATCATTGATGACACAACGTAATGATGTCACTTGCTGATCAAGTGTTACGACGCTTGGGTTTCTGCTGACTGGACAATCGATGGGTTATGTCCTTACCATTCATTCGTCTGTTTTGGATTTACAAATACGACCGGTGCTATGAATACAATTTGCCAGTACCGAACTCGAATAAGCCGAATAATTGCACAGTGGCCGCAAAATAAAGAGAAATCACATACGTACAATAGAGAGTGAGAATATAGGACAGAGAGAGAGAGAGAGAGAGAGAGAGAGAGAGAAGGGCGAGGTGAGAGGAGAGGAGAGAGAGGATATATATATATATATATACACACACACACACACACACACACACACACACACACACACACACACACACACACACACACACACACACACACACACACACACACACACACACACACACACACACACACACACACACACACACACACACACACACACACACACACACACACACACACACACACACACATGTGAGGGCAACGTAGACAAACCAAATAGTTAGCGCTGCAGACATTGCTACTATAGTTGAATCAGTCGTGTTTATTCATTATTTCCAGCCACAGACTTCGAATAGACTTGGAAGAATGCAAACATCTTCTCAGTTGACAAACCGTCGCTCGGTCTCCGCAAACGCCAGAGTTGGAGACAGGAGTAATAAGTTGAAGCATTTTAATGACGTGAATTTATGTTGAGCCATTAAGTCAGCGTTCAACTCTAACATTAACACATCATATCGACATGGCACGCGAACGATGATCACACGTTGAGAAAATGTACACGGTAGCGATAACAGGCAAACACCAGTAGCGAATATAAACATGTAATTACACATCAAACGTCTAATCACGCTGTGTCGTTGCGTGTCGATCAGCTGATATTACAATGACACAGCCACAACTCAAACATATTCGTGCATATAATACGGTACATTTGGTTAGAATAATTGACACACCACCTGTGGACGGGTGGCTTTTATTCGCAAATATAATTTGTAAAATAATAACGGAAACACACGACAGCATGATAAATAACTACCTCGTTCCGTCGCGGCTCGGTCGTTGAGTCTCTCCTGTCGGTCTGTTTACCTTCAGTCACGGCCGAGTTGTCAGCGCGGCCACCTGACAACGGCTGCTTCCAGCTGGTCGCCTGGGTCGAGTTCACCAACAGATTAACTAACTATCGACTACGACGACGCCGAAAACAAAGCAGCTAAATCCGTCGGTGGAAGGCGCCGCGGCCTTAGTCTGTGGCTGCCGTAGCGTGGTCTCACGGGTGAGTGATTTCCTGCTAATCCTTGCGAGCCCGGGCCGATCCGTGCTCACGACAACGTCCATTGTGTGGCGGGCGGCGCGTCGGAGCTGTCGTCGCTGATAGAATCGACGGGAACAACCGCTCCTGCGTCGGGATGAGCGCTGACAAGAAAGATGGAAGTCCGGACACGTGACCGAGGAGATCTGTCTTGGCAGATCCGTGAATCGGGGTTGTAGCTGCCAAGAGATTACCTATTTATAAACTTCACGGCCAGGCGTAGCAGCAGCTCGTGGTGATTCCTTTTCATGTACCAACATACGAACGCTACTTAGCTGTTAGTCTTAGGGCCAGCTCATTAGGGGAGATACAGCCACTAAGGCGGTGCCTTGGTTACTTTTAACTGTTTGATTGACCGGTGAAGGGTAAACTTCGACCACAAAGGTTTCACAACGTTACAATATAATGGCTAGTTCATATGTCAAACAGTTTCTGTTAAAGTCCGTTACCTGCATACGCTTAATTCTTTAAGTCACAATTTATGTATTCTTTTTTATCTGATGATGAACTTTTATAAAAGTTTTTAAAAGTTGAATTTCAGTTAGCTTTGTCTATATATATATATATATATATATATATATATATATATATATATATATATATATATATATATATGATTATGTATGTACATATGTATATACATACACACACATATATATATATATATATATATATATATATATATATATATATATATATATATATATATATATATATATATATATATGTATGTGTGTGTGTGTGTGTGTGTGTGTGTGTGTGTGTGTGTGTGTGTGTGTGTGTGTGTGTGTGTGTGTGTGTGTGTGTGTGTGTGTGTGTGTGTGTGTGTGTGTGTGTGTGTGTGTGTGTGTGTGTGTGTGTGTGTGTGTGTGTGTGTGTGTGTGTGTGTGTGTGTGTGTGTGTGTGTGTGTGTGTGTGTGTGTGTGTGTGTAACATGGGGTTCTGATCCTGCTCTCGAAAGCCAGTAGGTGCAATGACCAGTCTAAGACCAATCGTGCTACTTAATGCACTAAGAAAGACGCTGTCATTAGTAGTACTTGCACTCGTAGCACACAAAGTCGAAGCGTTCCTCTCTCTCAAGGACAAAGCAAATTTCGACATGTCCGCAGCACTGCAGATGTCGTACTGGGCTATCGTTGGCTAGCCGCTAAAACGCAACGTTATGTATCGAAATGAGCCGTGCGTTTGACATCATCAGGTGAGATAAGCTAATAACAGTTCTTGAGTCTTTCCTCGGCAAATCGGAAGTGCGAATCATCCGAATTTTCATTGCAGAAACAACGTTGGAACTAAAATTAAAACGGAGTAAATGTCCAACATTCACATCCATCATTGGTACACCACTAGTCTATCGTCTGTACTCTTCTAATTGGAATCCGCCCTCTGTGATCTGAGACACAATTTGCCGCAACACCCTCGAGAAGACACTGAAATGCCCTACTGCACGGCACCCGCCGACGACATTGATTTCGTCAGCAATGCCAGCCAGTTGCTGGACAAGGTACAACGAATCGCTCCTGGTTGCCTGTAAAAGTGCTATCTTAACATCAATGAAGCCAAAACAGAACGTACCAACATTCACAGAAGAAATAACCGTGCTGGAGAGTTCTGGCGCAGGACACACAAGGTAGGCTCTCTCCTTGGGGACATACCAGACGTGGCACGGAAAGAGCAACTTGTGGCTGTGGCTTTCCGGAAGCTGTGGTCTCTCTTGGTCAGACACCACCCTGTATCCCAAGACTCCGGCTGCGAGTGTACAGTACATTTATAGTCATTGTGCTCACATGCAACATGGACACGTGGGTACTAACGCCAACGGAATGAACCAGGTTTTATGCGTTCCACCGTCGCCAGCTGAGACAAGTCATCGGCATCAGACACCCTCAGCGAATCTTGAACAACGCCCTCTACCGAAAATATGCGTGCAACTTGGAGTGGAGTCTGTTTGGACAGGTGCTTCGCATGCCACGTGAAGCCCTAACACAACTGGCCATATACCAGTATTTCACATCCGTTGACGTTGCTGGCGAACAACACTCCCACCTGCTCTCGACAAAGATCTGCAGGAATTTGGCAAGCGTCTTCGAAATCGCACACGCACACGCATATATAATGTTCTGTTAGAACTGTGTATACATACCATTCATATACAAAACTAAAATGATTACATACAATTACAAACTCTGTACAGAAAGCGTATACTGTGGATAGCGTCACGTATACTTTTTAATCGCGCTATGTGACCGTATAATCAGCTAAGCTGACAACAGTGGCTGCGCCGTCTACACCATAGCCTAGTTGAGGAACCTATGTTTCGACAACCTGGCAGACCTATGATTTTACCCAGAGTGACTTGAGCCAAACAAATAAACAACGGCCTATGTCGTGAGCCGAGGTTATGTCTAGTCTAGGCACCTACGGGACACACACACGAGACAATCCCAGCCTCCAGTGGACCGCGAGGCGCCATCAGTGTAACGCGCCTTCTGCAATAGGAATGAGACAAAGGGGCGGACGATACGTGATTCGTCTGGCATACACGCTCAAAACCACAGGCGAGATTCGTAGTGAATAACCAGATTGGTTCTAATGGAAATGTGGTCAGACGTGTGTTAACTATGCCCCAGCACAATCATTGCAGTTAGTCTTAAGTGTATGTATAATAACCACAAGTCATTAATGCGATTCACCAGCAGTTAGTATATACAATTCCCAGAAGAGTGCGGATTCTATGTTATAATGTTAATGCACTTTCTGAGCGCACCTCAATGTTGATCAACTGACTTGATACATTTCGAGTAGGCCAATAAAGTGATGTCAATGAAATATCGCTTGCGCAGCACCGCAGTGGTTATTTGGCCTAGACACACCGCGTTTCTAGTTTAGAATGTGGCTTTAATAATTAAACGAAATAAAGATATCACAAATTTCCGAAATACACGCCCCCCCACAACTTTGTTTCATGCGGGAGGAAGGGATTAGAACCGAGGAGTTATTTCCCTTAGCGTCGTACATCGATACATTTTTTCTTTTCAATACCTTTATTAAACCCTTAGAATAAATAGTTTACTGACTTTGAGCGCGGTATTTCAAAATACAAAGAGCAATGTGTGCAAGCTTAGCTTCGATTATCCAGGCTCCGTGATGTGGCGCCACTGTTTGTGGCACACGCGCTAGCCTGTATTCAGAGTGAACTTTTCATAGGGACGAATATATCATTGGTTACACTGGCATTCTGGGTAACCGATAAAATCGACTCTCAAACGAACTCATCAAATAAGAGTACACTTTTAAAATTTATACGAAGCATTCGGATTTACTTTAAATATCTATTATATTGACACTAGTCACACATTAAAATAAAACGGACATGTGAATGCTAATGTTTTGACCGTGAGTTCGAATCCCATAAGGGTAAACTTTTTCGTACATATGTTAGGGTAGGTTTTATTTTGCATAAAATTATTAGAAACATATTTTCGTTATGCAAAACCCATAACATATAACATAAATTTTAAACGTAAATATTTAGTTATCCTATCAGTGGTGCCATCTGACGGCATTAACGCTAAAAACTTGGGTTGGTCTAGCCTCGATTATCCAGGTTTCGTGCGGTGCCGCCACCGTTTATCGCACACGTCTTCGCCTGGATCCATACCGTACTTTTCATTGTGACGCAAATTATGTATGCACCCAATTTCTGGGTGGGCTATAATTTGAACCCAATCCCGGCCCGCAATTCGCAGTTAAAATCCAGCCCCGGGCCAGGTCCGCAAAAATTCGTCAAGCTCAGCCCGGCCCAGACCCGTAAACTAGAATTTAGGCCCAGGCCCGTCCCAGACCGTTAATGTTTGGCACATGCCCGGCCCGGCCCGGCCCGGCCCGGCCCGGCCCGGACCGCACGTTTCAGGCCCAAGCCCGTCCCATACCCGCGGGCCAAAGCGGCCCGCTAAATTTAGAAAAGATAAACATATTATCTTATAATAAAACACAAATAAACTTTAATACAAACGTACTGATTTATTAAATAACAAAACAAAAATATATGAACATTGTATAATGTCTACTACTCTGCTGCCTGCTGTCCATGGTGCGCTGGACTAGTTCTAGAAATCCAACACCACCAACTGCTTCAAACGGACGAATATCCTGAAGAAAACTAATAAACTTTTTACTGTCATTACTATTAAGTATTATAAAATAGTTGAATGAATTAGCTCAACTAAGTAAATTTAATTAAATTAATTAATGTTAACAGTAAGGGCAGTTAATTTGGTATTGATTGATATTTCAATTAAATGTCACCCACTTGCACTGACGCCGAGTGGCATTTCCAGCAGGCCTGCAGTCACTAGCTTGGGACAGATCAGGTTCAGACACGTGTGAATTAGTACAAGTGTAAATGAATCAGTACTGGGGAAATTGTAGACCCTAAACAGTAGACACTAGTTAACACAATTGAAAAATATTGACTACCAATTTGGTTGGGCAATGGGCAGTGGGCAGTGGGCAGTGGGCAGATCCTTCAGGCTGTCAAGATTTGGATGGAAGGCCTAGAGCCCTAGACAATAGAATGTCCACTGGTACGGTCAAAGGGTGATACATTGATGGTTAATCATGGCTTGATTGCCTCTGCTAATATGTCTAAAGTAAACATTTGGGGCTGGCTGCTTCCAGCCAGGTGAACTTAAGTGGCCTGGTATAATGCCATCAGATCTATGCAAAAGAATCTGTAAATCTTTAACACCTGTGTGCTGTATGTACTATGTAGTAGTAGTATGTACTGTGTAATGTGTATATTGTGTACGTAATATTATGCATTGCTATGCAATGCATTATGCATTATGCAGGTGTACAAAGTCATACACATAGTATACTACAAACCCAGAGAATCCAACACCCCGTTTATCTTCAGCAATAATGATACAATGCAAGTTTGAGCTGAAGAAGAATGAAGGGAAACATGCATTAACTGCGATGAAGCCAGTGAAACAAGTGCCACTACTCCAGTCACAGTGTTTTGGAAAGCCAGTACATGTTTCAAGAATTAAAATACAAATACATTAATATGAGACTATATGAAATGTCTCTATTAAAAGAATGCACATTATTAAAATTATACCATTGGAAGTCCCATTGTTGAAAAGAGGTTAAACTGCATTCCAATATATAAAACACTGGTGTCATTCATAATTCTATGCAAGGTCTCAATTTGCAACTATGTAATACTACATTTTTAACATTCATTAACCGGAAGTACAATTTATAATCAGCTTTTATTAATAATAAAATTAATAATCAGGGTTTTGTATTAATATTTCTATTAGGTCCAGGCACAGCCCAGGCCCGGCCCGGCCACACTAGGCCCAGGCCCGGCCCGGCCCGGCCCGGCCCTCGAAATTTAGAAGAGGCCCGGCCATGCCGGCCTGCGGACTGTGGGCCAGGCTGGGCTTGGACCCAAAGCCAGGCCCGTGCAGGGCACTAGTGCATACACAATTTGCTAATTACGACCTCATTACTAACTCATAAAATAAGAGTGAACTTTTTTCAGTTGATACGATGCAATTCGAATTCACTTTAAACTGTCATTATAATGACTCAACTGTCAAACTGAAAAGCAACTGTCAGACTGATAAGTTAAATCAGGCAAACATGTTTAGTGTAGAATCTTGATAATGACGCTGATTGGCTGCTGGCACCTCAAGGGAACGCCCACGCCAAACGGAGTGGTGACAGTGGGTAACAATTAGATCACGCCTGTGGGGTCAGATTCGCTTTTCGGCGAGTTCACGAAGGTTAGTGAGGGTCGGATAAGCGAGACGAGGGTTGGCCAGAATCTTCTCGGTGAAAAAGCTCCCAATTCCAAATGCATACAAATGCATACAACAGAGGTGCCACTCAGCATATCACGACTGCCACAACTTAAAAAAGAAACGAACATTATTTTGTATTGTATACACATTTTCAATACAAGCAAGTTGTGGCATTGGTGATATGCCGAGTGGCGCCGCTTGTGGGGATAGTGTGCACAACCTATTCCGCATTAGTGTGATTCAAGATTTAACAAGATTGCTATCCAAGGCAAATGCCCAGATGACAAGTGAAGAAGGAAGCCATTGGCTTATCGAGAGTCCAACAATGTTTCATATACTTATAACCCGCCCTCCTGAGATATGTGTCAACCTTGTTTTTAAACATATCCACGCTACTATCAGTTACTTCCTGGTATCCAATCTACTAATCTGGTCCTTTATTAATGTTACCCCGTGTCCTCTAGTTCTATTGTCTTTTTTGAGGGAGAAAACAAAGTATATCAATATTGTCATAACCATTCAATATCATCTCTCAGTTCTGGAATCATTTTAGTTGCTTTCCTCTGTATTCGTTCAAGCGTATCTATATCCTTCTTATTGTCTCTTGTAGTTTGTAGACATTATTCTAAATGGTTGTGCTATACTCTTCGTTTATGCTCGGACTTCGGTAAACTAATCCAATAGTTAATGTTGAATTTCCTGTAACTATGTTGCACCAAACAGCTTCATTGCAATCTGCTTCCCTTTCTCATTTTATTTTGTGAACCTGAGTAGATTCTTTAATATATAACATAACTTTCCCTTTCCCTTCTTCCTATTCAATCCCTTCTTACAGTACAAGTCATGTCAGTCCTAATTTAGCTTCTGCTGCGTCTTTGTTGGCCTTGATTTGGTTATACCAATTCTGTCCGTTGTGCGGCGCCAATGAATGCTGTTACGACCATTTTTACTTAGAAGTCGCACAACACCGAGATAATCTCACAACGTATGTACGTACACACGTACGCGCATACACACGTACACGTGGACACGTGTGCACGCGTATACACACGCATGCAAGTACGCACTCACGGATATACAGCAACTACTGCGATACCCGTGCGTATATTTGGCGTGAATAATTATTTTTTGTAATTGCGGCTGTTTTTATGTCTTTGTCGCATTCAGTTGTGAAAACGTCTTTACTTCTCCGGAAGAATTAGCCTTAACATCACAGTCATCAGGGGATCTAATTGACACCAGGATATGACACAGTTTCGAGACTCGATCCCAGCCAGACCGGCAAGGTTCATCCTCTAACAAAAATTAGTCTCATCTGTAAAAAGAAAGAAAAAGAAAGAAGGGATGCCTGTTTTTGCCATTGATGATTCATCCGTTTCTTCGCAGAAACGAAAATGGATAGAGGCGTGCATCATAAACGCCCTGACGAGTCGAGTGGCTTTTAATCAATACACATAAAACAGATCCAACATTAGCTAAATAGGCAGTGTAGGTTCTTTGACGTTACTGGGCTTGATAATGAGAAGGTCTTTATTACTAAGCTCTGTGGAACAACTATTGAGGGTGACGGCAGTAAAACACTGCACACGTTGATGAGGGGAGCCGTAATTTGCTTCGGTATATTTATATAAAATCGTTATACGTTAATCTAGAAAACAGTAACTTTCGCTCTTTCGCTGTATGCAGTTTAAAATGAGAATAAAATATGTTGAAGTTATTATTTTGACATAACAAAACTTGTTTTACCTTTGAAGAAATTGTCCTCGTCTTATCAAGGCGACTTCCTCAGTACTGATGACGTTGAATGACGTCATCGTAAACATGAGGAAGTTCGCCTTGATAAGGCGATGCAAATGTCTACAAAGGTAGTTGTTCCTAATGTTTATCTACGTTGGTTTCTTCCTTGGCGTACTAGCTCTCCCATCCAATATGGGGATAGTGCTGACACTACGCACAACGGAAGACGTAACCGTTTGTAATGTACACGATCAACGCAGAATATTGTTTAATATTGCGATTCAAATGTAAGTCATGTTGCACAAACCATCTTAAGCCTCGAAACAATGTTACTGAAGGCCAATAAAACATTTTAAATGCATGGATGTTTGCGATCAACGATTGCACCACTGAACGTACAGTTCTACGAAACAATAACTTAGGAACGCACCCAAAAAGTAGAGTGTGTTTACATTTTGTCCACTTACACATTGGAAACATAATTAGATTGGGTCTAGGTGCATACATAATTAGATTGGGTCTAGGTGCATACATAATTAGGTTGGGTCTGGGTGCAACATAATTAGATTGGGTCTGGGTATAACATAATTAGATTGGGTCTAGGTGCATACATAATTAGATCGGGTCTAGGTGCATACATAATTAGATTGGGTCTAGGTGCATACATAATTAGATTGGGTCTGGGATAACATAATTAGATTGGGTCTAGGTGCATACATAATTAGATTGGGTCTAGGTGCATACATAATTAGATTAGGTCTAGGTGCATACATAATTAGGTTGGGTCTGGGTGCAACATAATTAGATTGGGTCTGGGTGCAACATAATTAGATTGGGTCTAGGTGCATACATAATTAGATTAGGTCTAGGTGCATACATAATTAGGTTGGGTCTGGGTGCAACATAATTAGATTGGGTCTCGGTATAACATAATTAGATTGGGTCTAGGTGCATACATAATTAGATTGGGTCTAGGTGCATACATAATTAGGTTGGGTCTGGGTGCAACATAATTAGATTGGGTCTGGGTATAACATAATTAGATTAGGTCTAGGTGCATACATAATTAGATTGGGTCTAGGTGCATACATAATTAGATTGGGTCTAGGTGCATACATAATTAGGTTGGGTCTGGGTGCAACATAATTAGATTGGGTCTGGGTATAACATAATTAGATTGGGTCTAGGTGCATACATAATTAGATTAGGTCTAGGTGCATACATAATTAGATTGGGTCTGGGTGCAACATAATTAGATTGGGTCTAGGTGCATACATAATTAGATTGGGTCTAGGTGCATACATAATTAGATTAGGTCTAGGTGCATACATAATTAGATTGGGTCTAGGTGCATACATAATTAGATTGGGTCTAGGTGCATACATAATTAGATTAGGTCTAGGTGCATACATAATTAGATTGGGTCTAGGTGCATACATAATTAGATTGGGTCTAGGTGCATACATAATTAGATTGGGTCTAGGTGCATACATAATTAGATTGGGTCTGGGTGCAACATAATTAGATTGGGTCTAGGTACAACATAATTAGATTGGGGGCTAGGTGCATACACAATTAGGTTGGGTCTGGGTGCAACATAATTATATTGGATATAGGTGCATTCTTACTTACATTGGGTCTGGGTGAATACATGATTAGGTAGGTTCTCGGTGCATACATAATTAAATTCTGTCTGGGTGCATACATAATTAGATTAATTAGGCTCTTATCTCATGTAAACCCGATCATTTGATAATTATTTTGGACTACATTCAGACACGCGTTCTCGTGCATAGTGGTTGTTAAGGAATTCACAAAAAGAACGTAATAGTCGTTTAGGATAACCGTTATTATCCTTTCTGCGACGCGTAAGATTACATTGCAAATGACAGAGATCAAATAAAAAATTCGTTTTCAAAATGAAAACGACTCGCTAGTTTGCACAGGAGAACTGGTGAAAGTCATGTCGTATCAAGCAGACGCGAGTGGGCAACCACTTACCCAGATGGAATCATGCAATCATGCGATGTTTTTTTTGGTGGTAATTTGCAGCTAGTTAGGATTCGTAGCGGAAATCCGGATGATGCAGTAAGTCGTAACACAAGGAGAACATCTGCCGGCGGCAACGTCAGACCAAGTCGACTTATAGGGAAGCCAAAGAATGCGTCAACTTTGGCAATTGGCGGTATTATTCCAGTCTCAAGTTGCAATATTTCGATTGATGCTATCGGCAATTTTCGCGAAGCCGTTCGACGTCTTCTCGTGTATTGACACCTGACGCGTCAGGCTGAAACTAATCCTGTAAAGTTAATTATCAGTTTCCCTCTGTCATTTCAGTAACCGCAACGAGTATTTCTTCCACCGGCGTGGGCGGACGTTCGTCGATATAATGTGGCCTGCAGCGAGGTATCTTTTTACCACATGTACAGTATAAGCCGTTGGTGTGGGGCTATTAATCGATAAGATTAACTAATTGAGTTATTGCAATGTTGTCAACATGTTGACCAGGTATGGGAACGACGAATCTAATTGATTAACTAGTTAAATAAATATTGGATTACATTAAGTTAACTTGCAATATAAAAGTAATTTTTTAAGTATATATATATATATATATATATATATATATATATATATATATATATATATATATATATATATATATATATATATATATATATATATATATAAATGTGTTAATAAAAACAATAACCTATGTTATATAATAACATCAGATATTGCTATAATCAATAATATAATCATTAACATATAATGTAATACTTAACTGATAATAGAATAAAACCCCGTAATATAAAAAAAATCGATAATATAATAACCGGTAATGTAATAATATAATGTATAATATAATAACCGGTAATGTAATAATATAATGTATAATATAATAACCGGTAATGTAATAATCATCCGTTAATGCAATAACGAAAGCGGGTTGAAGTGTAGATTGACATATTTATTACCAAATATATGAATCAAATGAAGTAAGATGCATACGAAGTGCATTTGATTGTCATTAATTAACAGAGCTGTATACAGCTAAGGCAAAGTAAATGCATTGGGTCTGGGTGCATACATAAGTAAATTGGGTCTCGGTGCATACATAATTAGATTAATTAGGCTCTTGTCTCATGTAAACCCGATCATTTGATAACTAGTTTGGACCGCGATCGGGGCACGCGTTGTCGTGCACGCGTTGTCGTGCATGCGCGGTTGTTGTCGAGAAGTGATTGTTAAGGAATAAAAAAACGTAATTGTCGTTTTGGATAACCGTCATTATTCTTTCTGCGACGCGTAAGGTGACATTGCAAATGACAGAGACCAAATAAAAAATTCGTTTTCAAAATGAATACTAGTCGCTAGTTTACCACAGCCGACCTGGCAGAGGTCATGTCGCACAAAGCAGACGCGAGTGGGCAACCAATTACCCAGATGGAATCATGCAATCATGCGATGCTTTTTTGGTAATTTGCAGCTAGTTAGGATTCGTAGCGGAAATCCGGATGATCCTGTAAGTCGTGACACAAGGAGACCATCTGCCGGCGGCAACGTCAGACCAAGTCGACTTGTAGGGAAGCCAAAGGATGCGTATTCTCACGCAGTGACACCTAGCGCTGAAATGTAACAACTTATCGCCTCAGGCGATAAAGTTAATTATCAGTTTCCCTCTGTCATTTTAGGAACCGCAACGAGGTTTTCTTCCAGCGACGTGGGCTGACTTTCGTCGATATAATGTGACCTGAATAATGTGGCCTGTGTAATTTGGCCTGCATAATGTGGCCTGTATAATGTGGCCTGTGTAATGGGGCCTGTATAATGTGGCCTGTATAATGTGGCCTGTATAATGTGGCCTGTATAATGTGGCCTGTGTAATGTGGCCTGTATAATGTGGCCTGTGTAATGTGGCCTGTGTAATGTGGCCTGTGTAATGTGGCCTGTATAAAGTGGCCTGTGTAATGTGGCCTGTGTAATGTGGCTGTGTAATGTGGCTGTGTAATGTGGCCTGTATAATGTGGTCTGTATAATGTGGCCTGTGTAATGTGGCCTGTATAATGTGGCCTGTATAATAGGGTCAACATTATGATGACGATTACTCCTGATTAACTAGTTATGTAAATATTGGATTACATTAAGTTATCCTGCATTATAAAAAGTATACTTATGAAGTATACATTAATATATTAATAAAAGCAATAACCTATATTATATAACAACATCCGATATTGCTATAATCAATAATGTAATAATTAACCTATAATGTAATACCTAACCGATAATACAAGAAAAGCCAGTAATGTAATAAAATCGATAATACAACAACCGGTAAAGTATTAATCAACCGTTTATGCAATAAAGAAAGCGGGTTGAAGTGTAGATTGGCATTTTTATTTCCAAATATATGATTCAAATGAAGTAACATGCATAAGAAGTGCATTTGATTGTCAGTAATTAACACAGCTCTATACAATTACGGCAACGTAAATGCATTTATTTGCAGAGCATCTGTATATTATATATATACATGTACATTTTCTATTTAAAATAATGAATATAAGTTACAAGTGCACAATGTTTATCCTCAGTCAGAATGTTTGACGTCGCACTCGTTCGGTGGAGCGCGATTTTTTTCTCAACTTCCTTTCCGATTAATGCGCGCAATTGTACGCACAGCAAATGCATAATTTGCTACACGGCTAGCATCGACGTTCATGTAGTCGACTCAGTATGAACACACAGAACAAGCGCTGATGCATCCCTGGTGGTGCTTGTAAAACTGGCAAACCGTGATTTTTTATTACATCATGCTACGTGTTGACAATATCGTTGTCTGGTGATTAAGGAGTCAAACTCGAAGATAGTCCAACAAAAGGCTGTGTGTGCGTGCGTGATTGTTGATCTAAGAAGAACCTGGCACGCCACCTAGAGTCGTGCAATAATTTCACTTGTTCTTTTCGTTTCTAGACATACTGTGGACAACGATAAAAGAAAGCAAATGAAATGATGATCTGCATAATCCACTCATAAAGCCAAATGGTCATGTATGTGATACACCACATGGTTCAAGCGATAACATTGAAGTACTCACACTCCGATATATGTCCAGCTTTTAGTACCTGACATGCTCATTTCTTACTGGATTTACTACGAAACAACGACGAAAGAATGTAAATGAAACGATGATCTACACAATGTACTCGTTATAAGTCAAACGATCGTATATTTCATACGCTACATAACAACGAATTAGCGGTACTCCCATATACGACAAACGTGCAGTCGACCTTTCCCCTTGTAGCACATTGCTTAATCTGTTGGTCAGATTGACAGCGCAGAGCTAGTTCGGAAGTTGCTTCCGTCTTGATGTTAGTGAGAGATTACTCAACGTTCGTAATCACGATTTTCTGATATCACTAAGACTGGCCACATACAACGTGAACGTCGAATCTGCTAAGCAAAGCATAGCGAGGTGGCTAAGGTTTGCTCACATAATTACACATTGCAACATTGTGTGTGTGCGTGTGTGTGTGTGTGTGTGTGTGTGTGTTTGTGTGTGTGTGTGTGTGTGTGTGTGCGTGCGTGCGTGCGTGCGTGCGTGCGTGCGTGTGTGTGCGTGTGCGTGTGCGTGTGCGTGTGCGTGTGCGTGTGCGTGCACGTGTGCGTGTGCGTGTGGGAGCATATGCGGCATATCCAATTATAACATTATAATATAACAACATGTATAAGTCTGCCAACTTGAAGTTGCACCACGGGTTTTGTACAATTGATTCTCATTACACAACAACAACGGCTGCACTGTGGTGTTCCGTGTTACAACCTCTCCCCGTGGTGGTGACAACCCGTCACGTCACCTTCGTCAGCCTGGCTATACGTTGCCACTTCTTCGCATTCCAAACGCGACCTTCGCAGATAATGTTCAGGTGCCTGTTACAAAAACGACATTCTCACAACAAGTGTTAACGTTGTCGCTTTCTGTGAAAATCAATGTCTGCGAAAATGTTAAACATGTCACGCATATTCGACAACTGTAGGTCAAAGAACAATTGTGAACAATTTGTCAAAACAACAAATGGAAATAGCTTTGGCAATGACCAAGAATCAAGAATCTAGATCGTTATCAAGAATTGTATTTAGCAGATGCTGTAGTGTTAACGTACAGTTTGGAGTAACGTACAGTTTGGAGTAACGTAAATGGAAAACAGGTGTTCAGGCTGATTTAACATGTTTCGTCTACGTGTGGTCGGCTCAGTATGATGATCTGTGTCAAGTCTACGTGCGCATGCGTGTTTGCGTGCAAGTGTGGTTACGTAATAATATTGCTAAGATTTATTCAGTTGTAGCGATACAAGTACAAATTTTAAACATGCATATTTGAATCAATTACATAGCGGGGCCACCTGTACAAATAGGGTATATAGTATAATATTATACATATATGTTCATATACACATACATATGGGAGACACTGTTCTGGGTACTACTGTAAAAGAAAAGGACTTAGGAGTTACAATAAGCGCTGATATGACAGTTTCAGAGCAGTGTGGTATTGCAGCTTCAAAGGGTAATCAAATTCTTGGATTGATTAGAAGAAACATAACATACAAGGGAAAAAAGTTAATTATACCTCTTTATAAAGCAATAGTTATACCTCATTTAGAATACTGTATACAAGCATGGAGACCATATCGAAAGAAGGATATAGATACGCTTGAACGCATACAAAGGAGAGCAACTAAAATGATTCCAGAACTGAGAGACCTTAGTTATGAAGAACGCTTGAAAGAATGTGGTTTAACAACTCTAGAGACAAGGAGGTTAAGAGGAGATCAGATTGAAGTTTTTAAGATATTGAATGGGTATGAAAATATTGATAGAAATATGTTTTTCTCACTCAAGAAGGATAGCAGAACTAGAGGACATGAGGTAAAATTAGTAAAGGATCAATGTAGATTGGACTTCAGGAAGCACTCGTTCTCACAGAGGACAATAAATGAATGGAACAAATTGTCTACAGATTGTGTAACTGCTAGCAGCGTGAATATGTTTAAAAACAAGGTTGACACATATCTCAGGAGGGCAGGCTATAAGTAGATGAACATTGTTGGACTCTCGATAAGCCAATGGCTTCCTTGTCCACTTGCCATCTGGGCCTTTGGCTTGGATGGCAAATCTTGTTAAATCTTGTTAAATCATATGTACACATGTATACATACACATATACACGTGCACATAACATTTTCTATATACCAATAACTATATGATAGTGAGAGAAAAACAATAATACAATTTTAGTAATGATAATAATAATAATGATAATAATAATAATAATAATAATAATAATAATAATAATATTAATAATTATAATAATAATAAATGATTGTTGTTCGATACATGCAAAACGGACAGTGAGTATTTGACGCGTTCAACGCGTATTCCACAGCTGCAGAAGCATACACATTTCACTGCACTTATTGTCTGAAGCATTGGCCTTTATTACCTTTATTTTGATCTCAATTGTAGTCGACACTCGGGTAGGCGTGGGAACTTGTGAGGTCTGAAAGAAAGAGTTATTAAATCTATTGACGGTTCACACAAAGGCGTGGCCATTACCACATATATTATCCAATTTAGTCAAATCAAGCATTTAAATAATCACGTTCATGATATTATAGTTTGAATGTATAACATAGATACGTATTATCATATTGGCAGCAGGTGATAATCCCACGCTAGTTGTTGCTGCAATTAAATTTTCGAATCGGTTCAACTGTTGTGCCGGCCAAATCAACTCGCGACTCGACTTTTGTTGAATTGCGGATCAGCTGATCCGTTCTAGGTCGAATAAACACACGACTCGCAATAAATGTTTAGCGATGTACGCCTAGCATAAATTCAACCGATTTCTGGAGGTCAAAGTCTGTTTAATACTACCGGAACAGTTAAATATGTGTTTATAATTATCTTCGGCAGAATGTAATAGTAAGTGAAACATGAATCTTAACAAATCAAGCTCAGTAAAAAGGACAATTCGCAATGAGAACATTGCTGGTGCTAATCAGCCAATCAAAAACGGTTCTTTCCCAAAACGAGGCGGCGCATGCGCACCTGTCCGCTGTGACGTCATATACGACATGTCGGTGCGTCGGGACGAGTAGCGGGCAGCTCGGCGGCGCCGGCAGCAGCAGCCGAAGGCGGCGAGGAAGCCCTGCCTGAACGTACGGTTCATGAAGCAGTACGTGATGGGGTTGCAGCAGGACGACACGTACGAGAGCAGGTGGATGAAGCTCATCGCTGTCGGGCTCACCTGCGACACGGCGCCTGCGTAGTCGTACACGATCCACGTCTGACAGACGGAAACAAACAAGACTGTTTGAAAGAACGGTGCTGTTTTTATCGGCATATGTGCATTGATGCAACTTATCCAAACGTGGGCTCATGACTCTGTCTCGGTGTGTCTTTTTCTCCGTTTCGCCATATCTCCGTCCGTACGTCCGTGTGGGCGTGTGCGTGCGCGTGTATGCATATGTGTATATATTGTTTGTACCGGCGGAGGTAGGAATATGTGTTTCCTGTCTGAACGATCGAACACGTGCAAAGTTACATGCATTGCTTAAGAAATGAGTGTAATTTTATTTAACTCCCCATATACTTGATATCCAATATGTAGCGGTTCTGGACCTTATTACTGGGTAAATTTTGAACTGAGTTACTTGTTCAGCATTTCTTCTTAAGCAGTGCTAGAAATCAAGATAATAGCAATATAATTAAATAACGGAGCCGTCAATGCGTCAATGTTTTCCATCACCAGTTTGAAGTAGAAACTGAAGAAGAGTAGAAGAACAACAGCAATTAATCCTTAACTCAACGAATCTCATCCCGGGCAGGCGAGCTTTCTATGTCGCTGCGCCCAAAATCTGGAACAAACTCCCCGTCACTTTAAAATCCTCTGACCCACTAACTCATTCATCCCAAATCTCAAAACATATCTTTTGGGAATTACTGTTCACGATATCATGCTGTACGATTCTGCTTTGTCCCGAAGATTTGAACTCTGTAGAAGTTATAATAATATTGACGATGGTGACGATGAAAGTGACAATGACGATGGCGATAACGATAACATAATAATAATGATAATAAATAATGATAATAACAAGTGGCCAGCGGCGTCATTTCGACCAACCTGTAAGGCGTAGAGCGGTGTCCAACAGATGAAGAACTCAAGCACGAGAACAAACAGCATCTTGATGACGCGTTTCTTGGCGACGAGGTTCTTCTCGGCATTAGAGTGTCGCATGTAGTACCTCTTGTCCAGACTGCGCCTCGTGCGACACTTGAGTGTGACCGTGTCTCCCCGGGGCTGACAGTTGCCGTTGTGGGTGCCAGGCTTCGTGTCGTACTCCTGCTCCGACAACTTCTTCAGACTCGTCATCTCTGCCGAGAAACGTTTTACACAACTTTAGAAAATAACAATACAATACAGTCAGTAAACGAGACTATCAGTCAGTCACAATTACCGACTATTAATTTTTTTGGCCCTGTATGTTTCGGCCCAGAGCCATTTGCTCCGTCAGTGTTGGCCCGAATCCATTCGGCTCTGTGTATCTCAGCCAATCGGCCGAGTACATAACCGCCCAGGGCCTTTATGTCCGGTATATTTCGGTCCCGAGAGGAGGCGTTGTATGAATGAAACTGATAATTAAATAACGGAAATAGTAAGGAAAAGGAAGATAGACTGGTTGGACGGAAGACGGAGACATTGAACAGGAGGAGATGGAGAGTTGCAAACAGACAGCATACCTTGAGCGTTTCGTATTTCCAGTCGTATCCCCCGCCACAGTGTGTACGTGATCCAACCGTAGGCGATCAACATGAGTGAGAGCGGAACAATGAGCAAGACCAGGTCCAGGAAGATCGTATATGCCTGCAACCAACTCCACTCGTATCACGGCACAACTAGCTCTTCACCGACAACCTGATTCCGTTAAAGGTATAACGTCTGACAGTTTTGTGTTCGTGAAATATTGTTACATAGTTCACACTTGACCGCCGAAAAGTATTTTAATGAACCACAATATATTATATTGTTTCATATCGTTTGACCGTTATCTTTCTAATTTGAAAATTTCGAATCGAATGCCATGTTTGTATTTAATGCAGTACTGCAAGGACGATATTCCTAAACAGATAACGACAGTTTCGCTCTGCGTATTGCTAGTTCCGTAACTTATAGGCACTGACGTCAGCTGAATTTACCGGTTACATGTTCTCCACAAGTTCCGCGCCGAGATGCGCATGCGTAATTACGGACATAATGGCCTCCGTTAGTCAATATGTTACTTATCAGTTTTTAGACGTTATTTCAAAGAAGATACGTGTTAAAGAACGAGTCGACACCCCCACTTGTGGAAAATCACTCACGCGTGACCTAATGAAGGCAGCGAAATGCACTAGAGGGGTGTGTGAAAGGGGTATCAACCTGCCACCTTCTACCAATCCCACCGGCAACCATCTTTGAACCAAACCTCCCACCTCCCACCAATTTTTAGGACTAACCTCCCACTTCCCACTTCGTGCCACATTCCATCAAGCTAGCGCTTCATGGACACGTTCATTGCTTCAAACTAATCGCTGAAACTCCATTACGGCTACGTATGAGATACGTTCAACTAATAGCTGAAACTCCATTACGGCTACGTATGAGATACGTTCAACTAATAGCTGAAACTCCATTACGGCTACGTATGAGATACGTTCAACTAATAGCTGAAGCTCCATTACGGCTACGTATGAGATACGTTCAACTAATAGCTGAAGCTCCATTACGGCTACGTATGAGATACGTTCAACTAATAGCTGAAACTCCATTACGGCTATGTATGAGATACGTTCAACTAATAGCTGAAGCTCCATTACGGCTGCGTATGAGATACGTTCAACTAATAGCTGAAGCTCCATTACGGCTACATATGAGATACGTTCAACTAATCGGCTATACGTTAAGTATTGGCCGAAAACGTACAGCTGAAACTGTCTTATATAGTTGTACACCACAAATAATAATTTTTACTTTTTATTATCTTACAGGGTGTTGTATAGTAATAATAATAACATTGTTATGACATGCAGTGCATCGATCCACTAAGAGGGAATTAGTGCTGTGTAAATGCCGTATTATTATTATTTATTATTATTATTGTTATTATTATTTATTATTATTGTTATTATTTATTATTATTATTATTATTTTTCGCCATGGGCCAAATGAATCGCGGATGCAGCTTTAAAATGACGTTACCTTCTCGAGAGTCGGGTCGTCCCACATCTCAGCACACTTGTGTGCACCGTTGCGAAGTCGAGGCAGCTTCTGGTAGACGGCGATAGGGACCATGGCGGAGAGGGCCAGGACCCAGACGGCAGCGATGATCCTGTAGGCGTGGGACCGGGTCTGCCAACGGCGTGACGTCAGCGGGTGGCAGATGGCGTAGTAGCGCTCGAGAGAGATCGCCACCAGGGTGAGCACGCTCACACCTACCGACACGCCTGCGAACCACAATTACAGGTGAACACAGCGACATCTAGCGAACATGTCCGAGTGTGAATTATGCGGAGGGAAATAAAGTCGAGTGGAACTTACATTAACTTGCACGTGTCAGTGGTATCGTAATTTAGATAATTTGTTGCTGAGCAGATGATCTAAAAATTGTGTAATGTTTTTCAGTTTAATAAATTCAGTTATTGTTTAGCAAAGTTTTTGCACATTGGAATTTGTAATTTTAGAAATACGTGTACACCACAACATGTTCCCCGTTAAAACAGAAGAGGACAGCATATTTTTATAAAACCATTTAAGTACTAGCTAATGATTGCAAGGCGACCATATTTATTCATAACGACAAGTTTGGAATTCAGTCAGCGCACGCAGTAATGAAATCGGAGCGCGTGAGGAGCCTCAGAATTCAGAATCGATCGTCGAATGCACGGCCCAGCGAGTTGGCATCCCTTCCAGTATCAGCGAGAGTTACGCCTGGGTACACGTTGTAGCCAGCATATATCTAATGTACATCTTCACGTAATCTACTTGTCCTACAGTGACGTCAATAGCACATTCAATGACGTGTCAGTGACTTCATAAGTCATGTTGCTAGTCAGCCTCTTTTTCATTCGGTTTCTGCGATCACCTGTATGTATTCCATATATTTAGGGGTGTCACTCTCAGTTTCCAGTGCATGATATTTGGGGCAACAACTCTGTTTTGCAAGAGTGTTCTTTAACGGGAACATATTTTCGGCTATACCAGACGTAAATAAAAAATAATGTGTTCTAGCGCAGTAAAAAAAAATCTATTAAACGTATGACTATTTAACATCAAAATTGATATTCATGGTATCAGGTTTATTTATATTTAACATTTAGTATATTATATAGGGAAGTTAGATATTGACATACGTAACACAACAACAATTCTTTAAAATCATTAAATAAGACAATCAGTTCAATGAAATTGTTTACATAAAAATGGTAATTATGATATTATGAATTGAAAGATTTGCCATCCAAACCAAAGGCCCAGATGGCATGCGAACAAGGAAGCCATTGGCTTATCGAAAAGCCAACAATATTTATTTATGTGTAACCCGCCCTCCTGAGATATGTGTCAACCTTGTTTTTAAACATATTCACGCTGCTAGCAGTTACACAATCCGTAGACAATGTGTTCCATTCATTTATTGTCCTATGTAAGAACGAGTACTTCATGATATGCAATCTACACTGATCCTTTACTAATTTTATTTCATGTCCTCTAGTTCTACTATCTTTCTTGAGTGAGAAAAATATATTTCTTTCAATATTTTGTACCCATTCAATATATAACCTCCTTGTCTCTAAAGTTATTAAAACACATTCTTTCAGGCGTTCATCATAACTGTCCACAAATTCAATCCAATGTCCACTAATTATTTTTATGATGAAAAAATTATATTTAATACATTCTCTCCCTGGTTGGTTCTAGCACGTGTTGAGTAAGGAAGCTATCTTGAATTAAAAATAGAAATTGTTGGTCCTCACCCCATGTAATCGCTAGAGATTTCCATTGCATGTGTACATGGTTAAAATCTCCCATTATAATACGTTCCCATTTACTCACTTCCTTTATAGCGTTTTGTATTTTTGAGTTATCCTCTTCGTTTATGTTTGGACTTCGGTAAACTAATCCAATAGTTAATACTGAATTTCCCGAAACTATTTTGTACCAAACAGCTTTATGGCAATTTGCTTCCCTTTCTAATTTATTTCATAAGCCTGAATAGATTTTTAACATATAAAATAACCCCCCTCCCCTTCTTCCTATTGGATCTCTCGTAAACATTACGTACCCTATCAGTCCTAATTCAGCTGTTATTTCTATGTTGGCCCATGATTCAGTTATTCAGTTATATTTTGGCCCCAGGCAAGCAAACCACCACATCATCATCACCATCTTTGTTTAAGATTCTGTCTGTCTTCCTAACTATCGAGTCCCCCGCAAACACCCTCGTTGTCTTCCTCATCCCCTCTATCACTGCCACAGAATAGCCCTTCCGTTAGATCCCTTCCGTTGCATTCTGTCAATCTCTCACCAATCAACCTGTCTCCTGGCTATCTTGCGCTCCCATCGCCTTCCCTCCTGACACCTTCGTTCATTTCGCCTTCCCTCCCGTCTCCCTCGCTCCCATCGCCTTCACTCTCGTCTCCTTCCCTCCCGTCTCCTTCGCTCCTGTCTCCCCCACTGCCATCTCCTTCGCTCCAGTTGTCTTCCCTCCCGTTTCGTCCCTTCCCGTCTCCTTACGTTCTGTCTCCTTACGTCCTGTCTCCCTACGACCTGTCACTTTACCTCATCTCAGCCTCCTTTGATACACCAGTTTAATTCACGACCTGTAAACAAACCCCATTTATCACTCGCTGAATTTGAGTCCGGGGAAAATACTACCTCTGTTAGCAAAAACAGTTTCTTAGTATATGCCTATAAGAAATGTGTGCATTATATATGTGCAATAGTAATACTTATTCTAACCAATATTAAACTCTTTCTGATAATTCACTATGCTATCTCAATTGTCGAACTATAAACAACCGTATTATCGCTCGCTGACTCCCTAGCCGGAATACAGGACTAACTTACGCTAAAATACTGTCTCTGACTAATTGTTGACAAAAACTGTTTCCTAATATATGTCTACAATACGTTTATGTATAATATACATACAATAGTAATACTTATTCTAATCGATATTCCACGCATTTCTAACAATTCTCTGCACCAAAATCAAATCACTGCTGCACCAAGATCCTCCCGCCAAAAGCTTTTTGAACAGTCGAAGGACGCGCAGCTGCATATGTAAAAGACGAAACTCTACATACAAACTCCAACCAATTCAGTCAAAGGAACACATTTCCAATATCTTCCAGATATATATATTGTGTGTACTTCTATACGGATCAGAATAATAGAACTTGACCAGAGAACAGAAACTACATATATTCTAGAACAGATGTTTACGGAATACGGTGTACATCGTCCTGCCAAATGTCGTCACAAATGAAGACGAACGTACTTCACCTTGCCGCAAACGTACTTCACCTTGCCGCAAACGTACTTCACCTTGCCGCAAACGAGGTCAATGACCGGAAGTGTCGTTGGATCAGCCATGTCAACAGGATGTCACAGTCATTACAACATAATTACGACATGGAAGGAGAAGCTGGGAAAAAAGGAGAAGAAGAGCAGGCTACAAATTAGTATTGATTTTCCCACTGAAATCAAAGTTAAACTGAGTCAGTCAAATCCACGCTGTGCACAAAATTACAGTTCGCCGTTAATAAAAATTGCACAGTTTGTATTGTTCTTGCCACCGACCTGCGGTAGCGGTGTCGTCAAAGCCTATAGTTTTGTTTTCGAGAAAATCAACACGGAAATGCTCACCGTCATTTGCCGAACTGATTGTGTCTTCATACATTGGGGATCACGACACGTGTATATGCTGCTAACCACACAATTTTAACATGTGCGCAGCATAAGTAGTCCAGAGATTGGCCCTTTTCCCTGTTCATAACTATTTTTAAAGGTGCAACAATCCCGTCCCAAAATACCGTTCCAAAATCTCTGACATTTCAATCGTTTACCATCAACCTGGAAATAAAATAGTAATTAAAAAAAGGAGCTATTTCGTGAACACATCGACTGTCATTGCCAATAGTGAACACACACTGGCTGTAACAAAAGAAGAGAAAACGGCCGCAGAGTCAGCAGTAGCTGTGGCGGACACCATATGTACAACATCACATCAGCAGGATTCAGTAAGTGAATGATATTAATATATTTAACATCGATGACTCGAAAACTATTCTAACTATACTAACCACCTGCATTACGATGCTTTTACCACGGTAAATATAGTTATTTCGTCTTTCTACATCCAATCTAAGCCATTTAAGGCATCTGAGAACTACTCAGACTAGCTTCGCCTCGGGGTCGGTATCGCAGACAAAAGAGAGATGCTACGTAACCTAAGTAGACGACATAAGAAGCGTAATTTCCTAAGACAACAGTACAAGCGTTAAGGAAACTTCCCTAGCAGCTAAGTAGGCCACACGAAACCGCCGCTGCTGCTGCTGGGTGCTGGCCTAGGAATGGGAGACTTCGTTATCTTCATAATCTTCAACATCATCATCATTATTAATATCATGACGTTATTGGCCACAAGCAACACTGCTTTAGGAAGACATACGTGTGGACAAATACGTGAAAATAAATATTTTATTTTGTGCATGAACATGACGCTATTTGCAACGACATCTTGAACGGCTAATAACGAATCACCTCATAATGTCGCCGTGCGGTGCTATGACCGTGTTAGTATTTCTCTTTGTCGTAGCACGCATACATATTATGTTTGAAAGTATGACACCGTCCATCGCTGTCCACTATAAGCGACACTTGCTGTACAAAGGCCTACTTGAAATGTCTCGCGGAAAGTAGGCCCAGGAAAACGAATCACTATAGTCATATAACCCCATTGAAGCACAGACTGCGGGAGCTAGTGAATCACTACAATCACATGATCCAATTGTAACACAGACTGTGGGGGCTGGTGAATCACTATAGTGGTGTGACTTCCTTGTAGCACAGACTGCTTGGGCTAGTGAATCACTACAATCGCATGATCCAATTGTAACACAGACTGTGGGGGCTGGTGAATCACTTCCTTGTAGCACAGACTGCTTGGGCTAGTGAATCACTACAATCGCATGATTTGAGGTATCTTTAATGATGAACAACAAGAAATTGTGGCGGGAACACATACAGGTTCTGCTTCCATTCCGTCCACGGGTGATGACGAATACCACAGGAACCACCGGCAATCTACTGGTGGCCGACCGAGACACAACCCAGCCGTGCCTGTTCCTCGCTGACGGCCGCCAGTTCAGGCTCAGACCGTGGTTCTGCTTCCTTCAAAATTCGCTGCTTACCCGATTACAGTTAAGTATTTATTTTGGTAACCTCCATTTTCATTGACTTTATCGAGATTATGCATTAGGAAGAAAATAGAGAGACGTTACTGAAATCTTAATATAGGCAAATAACTCTACATTAACACACTTTTCCGCGTGATTTACACAGCTGGAAATGTGATATTTTACCAGAATTATTGAAGGGAACGAACATTGTCCGATCTCAAAGTTTCTCAAGACAAACAAAGTAAATCGTCACGTTTTAATATGCATTGCTGTAGCATATTTACCGTCAGGAGTGGAATAAAACGTGAATCTCGCAGACCAATAAAATGTCCGATGAAAAGTATTATCTTTCACCTTCAAATATGAAGATGTATTGGTCTGCCCTATTGCAAACAAATAAACCATCCGATAAAACGTATCATATTTCACCTTAAAATGTGAAGACTTGTTGGTCTGTCTGTTAACTCAGTACAGCGGTCTCGATATACGTCGTCAAGCCAACTATATAAAAACATATAAAACACAAACGATCTATATACTACAATAACACGTTTTGTATGGATATTGTTTTTAAGCAACCGATATGTTATAAATACTAATAAATTCAATGTCGCAATATCCCAATCTCAGTGGCAATGTCCAAAAAAGGTCGCTCAGTTAACACATGAAAATCGTACATCAGTAATATGATGATAGCGGACTCCGACGGGTCTGTCAGGTAGCCAGGTTTCTGCGTTATTTTCCAACTGATGTGTCTATTTTCGCTGTGACGCTGACGAGATCATCGCACGGCAGCAGCAATCAAATCACTCGCCGCCATCCAGCAAAACGTGTCCCAGATGCGCGAAGATATTACATTTTAGTCCATGATATCATCCCAATATAGACATTCGGGACGCAGCACGGCACTGACAGGACATTAAACTGTTAATATTTATGACAACGGTGGGTGAAGTCGTTGCGGTTAAAAACTTCTGTGCTGGTTATCCAGATTCAGTTGTATAAATGAGCACCTGGAAAAACTCGCTGATGCAGATAGATTTACGAATACCTTTAGGGCTCTAATGCCAGGGTGGATGAATGCGCATGTGCAGTCACTGCGTTGGTGTTCTTATGAGCATGTCAACTTGTGCAGTGTTTTCAGCGGTCGTGAAGACCAAAACCGCGTGTACACATGCATGTGCGCACGCACGCACGCACGCACGCACGCACGCACGCACGCACGCACGCACGCACGCACGCACGCACACACACACACACACTCGTTGTACCATGAATACCGCGTTTCATAAGGCGAGCATGTTAAGCTTTTATCTAAACGCCGCTCTTAAGCCATAACTGCTCTCAAATGTGCATTTGGAATTCCACATAGGTAAAAACACTGCGCTGCTTAGAAAACATACAAATTCTGCATTCGTGATTGAAGTCATGCATGTCGTAATACAACATCGATACTCGCGCCCTCTGACGGCAGTGGAATGTCATGTCTTTCACTACATTGAGTTTACCATCATCGCTTTGAGCGATCGAATTCTACCAATCAAACAACATATTTGTTTACACGGGACATCTGCAAGACCACTCCGAGAAGGGGAACATCTGCAGATGCTCGTCTTGGAATGTGAACAAACAGATCTTCATCTGCATTTACGATCGGTTGTGTAACGAACTGTGTAAAGAACTGTACTAACGAACAGGCCGTAATTGCAGTGACGTAATTTTTGTGCGGGCAGATTACAACAGGAGTTGAGGCAGGATTTGGCGCTCGGGGGCGGGGGCTCAGTGACCTAAATAAAACCCAGGCCTTCCCACATTCCAGATCATCCTACATTCAGTCGGGGATCTCCTTCCGTCAATATTTACCACTAAGGACACATCACGTCGTGTAATTAAACGCCAAGGAGTTCTTTTCTTCATTACATTTCTAATTTTATTTCGTAAGACAGAATACGTGTTTCCCTTCTCTCCTTTATTGCACAACATTACACCATATTACATAGACTGTTAATTGCACACACACACACACACACACACACACACACACACACACACACACACACACACACACACACACACACACACACACACACACACACACACACACACACACACACACACACACACACACACACACACACACACACACACACACACACACACACACACACACACACACACACACACACACACACACACACACACACACACACACACACACACACACACACACACACACACACACACCAGTATTTCTGCTACGAAAGGGTAACGTGGCCGATCGAGGCGGGTCCGTTCACATGAGCCCGTTAATTAAGCAACCTCTCATCGACGACAGTGTCGCCTCTTAACAGATAATCATCTCTCATCTCCTTTATTGGTGGCTCAAACATCCGACTTTTCAGTCGAAATCCTATCACGGTTAATTTCCATTGAGACCGCCGTAGCATCACCTGCGCATCCCGGTTATTACAGGATCCTGCACGCTCATAATTGTACCTGTCAGCGGTGGCACGGATAAGTCGAATGTCTTTGTGTCACCGTATGCAGTGTCCTCTCATTGCATGAACTCACGGTGAAATGATCACTGTAAGGAACATAATTTTGAGCAGTTTGGCCAATTCCCAACAGGTTGCTATAGCGAGGAACCACTTTAATCGACGTATTTTATTGGTTTATAAATGACGTATTTTCAATATTGGTAACTTCTGCTGTCGATATTTTAGTTCTATAAGATAAAATTTGAGGCGCTTATACTCAAAATGGGTTATATCCAAGTTATGCTTTTTGAGATAATCATGTTTTCTACTGCACGTTGTAAAGTGATATATTGTGTTTGTCTAACGGTCTTACTTACGGACTTACGGATCCCTTGGGCGCCATGTGTCGCATAGGGCATGTACAAAAGTCCGCCATTCCGCCCTGTCAGCCGCCCTCTGTGCCGCCTCTGCCCATGATGTCCACCCAAACGCATCTCGTTCTTTTTCCGCCATTCTCCGCCATGTCTCTTTTGGTCTTCCGATCGATCTCTTTCCCACAGGTGTCCATTTCATCACTATACGGCAGTCATTTGTATTTTCAAATCGAAGGATATGGCCAATAAAACTCCATCGTCTAGCCTTGATGATGTCTGTTATCCTGCTTATTTCTACCTCTTCATACAGTTTTTCATTTGAAATTTTTTTTGGCCAGAATATATGTAGAATTCGACGCAAACATCTATTGTGAAATGTATTGCGCCTTTGTCCATCATTTTGGTTTACCTTCCAGCATTCTGCTCCGTATAGTAGAACCGACATCACATTGCTCTTGTAGATTCTGAGTTTCGTTTTCCTTCTGTATTGGCTTGGTGCCCACACTTTCCTCAGTTTATAATAGGCTGCTCTCGCTTTCTTTAGGCGTGCGCTTATATCTACTGTTGAACCTTTGTCTGCATCCATAACTGAGCCTAGATAAGTGAAACTATCAACAGTCTCTACATCGTCTATGCCTATTACTATTGGTTGGTTGTCATCAGTCTTGATCTTCATCACTTTCGTTTTGGCTGTGTTTATATGTAGTCCAGTTCTCTTTGCGTGCACTTCTAGCTCGTTTGTCTTCTGCTGTAAGTTTCTTCTTGGTGTTGATAACAGAGCTAAATCGTCTGCAAAATCTAGGTCTTCCGTCGTATCTAATCCCCATTGAATTCCTCTTTTCCTTCTAGTTGTTTTCCGCATAATCCAGTCTATCACCAATACAAACAAAAACCCTGACATCACACATCCTTGCCTCACTCCCGACATCACAGGAAACCATTTTGACAATTTGCCTTCATGCTCAACTGCACATCTGAAGATTTTGTAAGACATTTTCACAAGATTGATAATTTTGGATGGAATTCCATAGTATTTCATAATTCTCCATCAACTCTCTCTGTGAATACTATCAAAAGCTTTCCTAAAATCCACATAGTTGATGAAGAGTGGGCTATTCCATTCGAGGAACTGGTCGATGATATTCCTTAATATGAATATTTGCTGCATACATCCTTTCCCCCTTCTGAAACCTGCTTGTTCTTTCCTCAGTTTGTTATCGAGCGCATCTCTTATCCTGATTATAATCACCCTACCCAGCACCTTGCTGGGAACTTACAACAGCGTAACACCTCTCCAGTTATTACAGTTCTCCAGGTCACCTTTTTAGGTAATTTAATGATGATTCCTTTCTGCCATTCTTCAGGTATTTCTTCATTCTTCCATATTAATTTGAACACTTCCTCAAGTTTTCGTGCTACCATATTACTCTGTGTTTTCAACATTTCAGCCTGTATGTTATCAACTCCTGGTGATTTACCGTTTCCCAACGCTTTTATGCTTTTTTCAATTTCTTCTATAGTAGGCGGGTTAGTGTCAATGTCTATGTCGAATAATTCATTGTTTGGAACATCAACAGGATCGTCAGGTGCCTCTGAGTCCAGAACCTCAGAGAAGTGTTCTCTCCATCTCTCTATCTGGTCTGCTTCTGATTTGATTACTTCTCCACCTTTGTTCTTGACCGGTGTACTTTTTCTGCAGCTTTCATTAGTTATTTTCTTGGTCAGTGTAAACAATGTTCTTTGTTCACCTCTGTTTGCAGCATGCTCTGCTTGTTTTGCAAGGTCATCCATATACGTCCTTTTGTCTGCACGGACACTGTTTTTAACGGTCAAAAGTAAACATATTTCACTTGTGGCACCATTTCAACAACAAAATTCTAGTCAATAATAAATCAACAGCAATCCTATTACGGTCAATTTGCATTTGAAGTTGCAGTAACATTCTTGCACGTTCGCAATTGGACCTGTTACTAATGGCAGTGATATTTGGAATATCCAGGTGTAGTTGTTTTTGTAACATTTATTAAACACTACAATAAGCAGCGAAACAACATCTCCTGTTTGTGAAAGAAATACCCTTCTCTTTTTATACAAATTGTGTAATACCTTTTTATTCTTTCTAAAATAATCAGATTTTTATCGAACTAATTCAGCCACAAATAATACTCTGCTTTTAAATGTTTTAGTAATGTTTTGTCCTGTCAAATTTGCAGACATGGGGTCAATTCCATTCCGGAATAGGAATTGACCCTCAATTCCAATTCCGGAATTTGAATTGACCCCTCAATTCCAATTCCGGAATTTGAATTGGAAGTGATTTTCGAAAGCTAGTTGGAATTGGAATTGATTTGTTTTGGGATTGGAATAAATTTTGTTGGAATTGGAATTTATGTTGTTGGAATGATTGACTCGATACTGTTAATCTTTAACCCTTAAATTTACTATTACAATCATATTTGTCTTCTATTAGTATGTCACCATGAATCTGGTAACAGCCAAGAAGCTGTCTACATTACAGCACAGACACAGTCTACTCTGTTATTGAAACATTGTGAACAAGAACAATATAATGAAGCATTTGCATCAAAAACAAATAGTAAGTTACTGTAGCAGACAGTAAAACCAAAGTCAGACAACTAAGACCTTATCTCATTTTATTTTTCAGTGGACAAGGTGTGTTTACATAGATTGCCAATTAAGGGCACCTGTCTGACCTGCTAATTCCCTTTGTGTAAGAGAGGAAGCCCGCCCCACTTTAATGCAGCCCCTTCTTTATCCAAGCCTAATGTTCAGCCCACAAGTTTCCCAAATTAAATAGGTCAGTGGTCACCTGTACATTGCTGTTTCATTTGATTGTAAGGTTTGCCGTTTGTAGTAATTAAAAAGGATGTTGAAGACTCAAAGTTTACAGTGAATTTGATGAAATATCAATGATACCACAACTCATAAACAGGGGGAAACTGTTCAAAACTCAGATTAACGACCCAACTGTGCAGGGCTGTCCAAAATGTCTGGTTTGCAAAAAAAGGTGTCACAGCAGAAAGTACTTATCAAATGGCTGAATGCCATTTTTAAAGTTTTTTATAGCAAACCTGACACAGATATATATATATATATATATATATATATATATATATATATATATATATATATATATATATATATATATATATATATATATACAAAACGGAATTGACCCCATGTCTGCACCTTTGTACTAAGTCTAGGTCGGTTTTGTTTTAATGCATACGCATGGCACACGCATGCCACTTGTAAACACAAATGTTACATATTCTATGAAACAAAGTTGTACATAAAATTGGTACGCACGGGACGGTTCATTAAAAGTCATCCTCTGCAAGAGAATCTCCTTCCTACCAATTATGTAACTTGGCACCTCTGCTACGCCTAATGCACACCTGTTTTGCCGAATGACGTATATATGCCATTCTCACCAGTATTTACACGCCTAGTTAACCGAAGAATGCACGGTGTCTTAGGTTTTCATGCGCGCCTGCACCGCTATTACGTACCCGGGACTCGTTTATTACACCCACGCCCAGACAAGGAGTTCTTTGGAGGTCAATGACGTGGCAGTCCATGGAGAAAGCCAATATAAACAATCATCACCGCCAATCCCTGCTATGTAGCATACGCATCTATTGAAACATTACTTCGCACCACCATTCCAGGGCATCGCAACTTCGTTCCATCGCAGCGTAACAAGATTTAACAAGATTGCCATCCAAGGCAAACAAAAAACAAGATGACAAATGGACAACGAAGCCATTGGATTATAGAGAGCCCAAACATATTTACCATCGTTCCATCGCGTCGTAACATCGTTCCATGGCATCGTACCATCGTTCCACCCCATGTAACAACCACCATCATTCCAAGGCATCACAACTTCTTTCCATCCCAGCGTAACAAGATTTTACAAGATTGCCAACCAAGGCAAAACAAAAGGAAGATGGCCAGTGAACAACGAAACCATTGGTTTATTCGAGAGTCCAACAATTCTTAACATCGTTCCATCGCATCGTAGCGTCGCAACGCATTGTAATATCGTTCCATCGCATCGTAGCGTCGCATCGCATCTTAACATCGTTCCATCGCATCGTAGCGTCGCATCGCATTGTAATATCGTTCCATCGCAACTTAGCATCGTTCTATCGCATCGTAACATCGTTCCATTCCAGCGTAACATCGTTCCATCGCATAGCAACATCGTTCCATCCCATCGTAACATAGCGCCATCGCATCGTAATATCGTTCCATCGCATCGTAACATCGTTCCATCGCATCATAACATAACTCCATCGCATCGTAACATCGTTCCATCCCATCGTAACATAGCTCCATCGCATCGTAACATCGTTCCATCGCATCGTAATACCGTTTCATCCCATCGTAAATCGTGCCATCACAGTGCAAAAAGCTTTACATCGAAACGTGACAACTACTTGAAAGTTAACTGGAGTAGGCATATATCAAATTTATAATTCAGCGCATGCAACTACCGATGAAAGTGTCATTCTCCATGCTTCCGACATGCATAGCACCAATGATTTGACATTTGAATTCATTATCCTGAGCCGTTAATATAAGCCCGCTTATTATGCGACCATTCATCGTCTTCTACATGGTAATCATCGCCTTTATCGGTGGCTCAAGCGTCCGACTTCTCGACCGAAATCCTATCAACGTCAATTTGCATTTGAGACCGCAGAAACATCCGCTGCGCGCCCATTATTACATGATTTTGCTTGCTCGTATCGCACTGATATCAATACCACGTCATCGTGGACTAAGAATTTGTCAACGATGAAATGTCATCCGGCGTAACGCCTTTTCCGTAAACATTATAATAGAGCCAATCATCGGAACTCGTAGTGTATATAAAAGGTATAAAGGTACGTTCTTATATAGCGCGGTATCCGGTCCATATGACTGCTCAAAGCACACTTCACCCCCTGGCAGACCTGTTCATTCCAAGGCCATCTCAACTTCTTACGGAAGTTCCCACAGTGAGTATGGCTGACTTCGAGGGCGGCTCTCTGGAATCTTTCTGCTGTATATTCCTTGGCTGCTTCCTGGGTGAGCGGATTCCACATTGGGATAGAGCGAATATAGAATATACTAGTGCTGGTAGATCATGCATGATGACTGGTAGTGTTCGGAGTTTATACACGTGGTGGCGTCCAGTGTGAACGTGTGCTTTGGCAATAGTGGTAGACAATCTGATGCTAACTAGTCCATGGTGAATCTTAAAACATAATTCAACGTGCATAGTGAATACCAATTGGAAGTGGGAGACAGGTTCAGCAGGAAACAAAGTGTCGCACGGACGGCCAACGGTCGACACAATGCGTGGGCCTACCAAGCAGATGGTAGCGGCAGTTTGCCAGGCATGGGATCAGTATCTTCGTGGTCGCTTACTTGTGGTCACAGAGGGTCAGGCGGACTGTCCTTCGGGCGACGATGGCTATGTCATACATGATGAAAGTCATGTATGCCCACGCCATGCCCACGCCACGCCCACGCAGCTACTGGTTTACCGACAATCAGGTGTTTGTGATGGAAGGGTCCCCTGTGCATGATGACATTGTCCGGTTTAACTTTGGCGACAAATGACTGGAAGCATCTTCCATATTGATTTTCTCGATAAAAAATGTATAGGACTTGATGAAAACACGCTGTCAAGAAGAGCTAACAAACATGCCACCGCTGTCGGATATATATATATATATATATATATATATATGTATAATTTGTGCGTGTATGTATGTATATGTATATATGTATATATGTATGTATGTATGTATATATAAAATTAGCATAGATAATATATATATATATATATATATATATATATATATATACACACACATATATATATATATATATATATATATATATATATATATATATATATATATATATATATATATATATATATATATATATATATATATATATATATATATATATAATACTTATATAGCACCCGATCAATCGAGGTTGCTTTCTGGCGCTTTACAGTAGTATTTTACAGGCCATAAGTTGCTAAGAGAGTAATTATACCTAGAGTAGTCGATACACAAATACGAAACATAAAAAAGAAATGCCAACAAAATAAACTTTAAAAAAATATTCTATAACACTATTTTAAATATAATTAGTAATACAAGTAAAAGTAAGAACATGATCATGAAACTACTAACAAAATTAAATATACTAAAATTACACTTTAAATATATTAACTTATACAAATAAGATTAAGAATATAACCATAAAAAACTGTTAATACAATTATAAAAAAACAATTCTTTAAATAAGTTCAGCAGTACAAGTGACAGTAAAAGAATGACCATAAATATGCTAAGAAACTAATACATACAATATCTAATGCATAGGATATCTAATGCATATAATATCTAATGCATAGAATATGTAATACATACAATATCTAATGCATACAATATCTAATACATACAATATTTAATGCATGCACATAAAATGTCCTCATCGGTGAGTTATAAAAAGCTTGTTTAAAAAGGGCAGTTTTTTAAAGTGTGTTAAACACTTGTAGAGAAGGTGTTACATTGTTCCATAGAACGGCTGAGCAAACAGCGAAACGGCGATCACCATGTGTGACAGTCAGTGAAGCCGGTACGAACAAAAGCGCTGGCAGCGAAGCAGATCGCAGAGTTCTGTTAATGGGGCGGTAGCTAATTAACTGAGCCAGGTAGTCCGACGCTAGACTATTTGTAGCACAATAAGTAAAGAGTAGAACTTTGTAAATCGGTCATAGATTAATGGGCAGCCAGTGTAAACGCTGCAACATGGGGGCAATGTGTTCGTATTTTCCTTCCTTTGCGAGCAGCAAATTTCTGTACCTTTTGTAAACGCTGCAGCACCGTCTGTGGGAGACCGTAAAGTATTGCATTTTCATAAATTAAACGTGATGTTACTAGTGCGTGCACGATTCTTCGGTCAAATGTGGCCGAATTTGCCCAATATTTCTAATCTGATAGTAGCAACTTTTCACAGTGTTGGCAACCTAGTGTTCCATTTTCAGGTTGCTATCAAATAGCATACCCAAACTGCGCACACACAATGAAAGTTGAATTCGATGACCGGCTACTGTAACGTATACGTCGGCTGGCAGACTGTAACGTTGCTTCGCTGGGAAAAAGACGATCGCCTCAGGTTTTTCTCTGTTAAGTTTTAACAGGTTTTTGGTCAGCCATACAGCCACTTCCGTTATACACAATTCCACCTTTATCAGTGCCGCCACAATAGGATTTGAGTGTCGTCAGCATAGCAATGATACTGCATATCGTGTCTAGCGACAATATGTCCGTCGCTTGGTGTAAATGCAGTACAATGTTGGGCCCAACACAGACCTTTGTGGGACGCATCAATATTGAATCAACCGAATCGGCGCTTCCCACTGCCACTTTCTGATACCGTTCGCTGACGTACGGTTGTAGCCTCGCGAGTCATCAACACGTCTTGATCGATTCTGTTAAATGCGCACGACATATCAAGCATCACGAGGATTGTTGTACATTTTCTGTCCAGTACGATGATGTAATTTTTGACACGTAATAGCGCTATTTCTGTAGAATGGCCGTGACTGTTTGCAGGTTGTAGAGGGTCGGTCAAAGCATTTTCATCTAGGTGTGTGCTAATTTGTTTTGCAACCAATTTTCAACCAGTTTCGACACAAATGGCAAGTTGGACACAGGGCGGTAGTTATGTAAAATGTCTTTTTTTTCTCAAAAGTTGTTTAACGATTGCTTGCTTGAAGTCAGCGGGTACGTTTGATGTGGGTAAGACGCGTTTACCGTGGCACTAACTCATTATTATTATTATATTTATTACTATACCGAACTTATAAAGCGTTCTTTTCATGCATAAAAGCCTGATCAAAAGCGCTGTACACAATGAATAGAATAATCATAAACAAAAATAAAGCATAAAAACGATAACATGATAGACAAATTAAATATTATAGAAGACTGGATAAATATGTATAAACTGCTTTAAAAATGTAATAAAAACAGAAAAACTGACTAGAAAGAGTTAAGCACCAAAATGAGCCAGGAACAAATGTGTTTTAGCAACTTCTTGAAAGTGTTCAGTGTTTGTGCTTCACGAATGTGAGCTGTAGCGCATTCCACAACTTAGCTGCTGAATACTGGAATTTTCTGTCGCCGTAAGTAACTGTTCTAGCCCTTGGAACTTCTAGTGTCACTGAATCCATGGATCGTAGCGTTTTTCTTGGTTGGTGCACATCCAGCATGTCCGATATATATATATATATATATATATATATATATATATATATATATATATATATATATATATATATATATATATATATATATATATATATATATATATATATATATCCTGGAGCCTGTCCATGTAGGGCTTTATATGTGTGCATCAGGATGTTGAACTGCACACGATAGTTAACAGGTAACCAGTGCAAGTTTTTCCACACTGATGTGATGTGGCTGTAGCGTGATGTTCTGGTTACAATCCGTTCCGCGGTGTTCTGCACACGTTGTAATTTGTTAATTGATGTCTGGTGCAGTCCACTGAGCAGAGCATTACATGTTATCATTGCCTTAGCAGCCAAGTTGGTATTGGATCTAATTAGCACGATTTACCAGGAACGGACGCAACTAATCGCTCGACGTCCGATTCTATGACTGTCTCAAAGCAGACTAGTGGGACACCATGGAATGCAGCGTCGTTGCTCATAGCGGCCATCGTAGTGCGCGAATGATCCTCACTGAAGTCGACAATGTATTTCCTGATGTTCGATAGTTTCTCAATGAAGTGATCACCGAAACGTTGCGCCATGTCCACCGGACACACATACGATGGCATTGTCGTTATGTCAGTGTTACCCATGAGGTTTCTTTTGATGCTAAATAGTTGCTTTTGGTCATTTTTGCAATTGGCGATCTTAGCCGTGTAGTAGTTTTTCTTTGTGTTAACCAGCATGCAATTGAAGATCACGCATTGTGCGTGAGACGCCTGTCGATGTACCGGAAGACGAGTTTGCAGCCTCGTGCGCTCATCTCGCCGTCGACAGCTGTTTCTCGTCCCGAAGCTCATCAGTCTACCACACACAGTCAGGTCAAGCAGGCTTTCTGGCATTTACACAGAATGTGATCACAGGATGAATTACCACGTGTGTCACATAAGCATTAGTATCTACACTCGGTCGTGTAGATACTAATGCGCTGTGGTTTCGAACGATAGCTACAGCCAGGAGGTGACCTTTATTGTGTGTGGCATCTGTAACTAGTCGAGTCATGCCACGGTCAGCGAGCGTCTCAGAGAGCTGCCGGGCGTGAGGCTCTGATACAATGTCAAGATTGAAGTTCAAATCGCCGGTAATAACGATGTCATGCGGGTCCAGCATCACAGCATCTATGTAAGCTAACTACTGATAAAAGAAAACAAAGTTAATGAAACCATTTCTCTTACATGGTGGTGGGCGGTATACTACTCCAAATCTGAACCTAACGCCACGAGTGAATTTACTGCGGGTTGACACATTTTCCACTTTCAAGCTGGACTTGTAAATGACAGCAACTCCACCACCGCGCTTCTGAGCAGATCGTGACACGGTGGGAAAACTGCCCTATTACATGGTTGTCCACGACGCTGCCGAGTCATGCTAAAATGTCAATATCTTGCGAAACAACGAGACCAGCTACACATGTTGCCTTATTGTGTGACTCTTTTGTTGTTATTGAGGATATCAATGAAAATTTCACATTGGCATTACAAATCTATGTTTTGTTTTATAAATTTTATGATATTGCTGAAACACGGCACAGTGTACATATAATGTTGTGCAATTACCTTATGATATATGCCAGTTCCAAAGTCAAAGAAATAAAACCTACCTTCATTACAGGCATAGCGATGTTTCGATCACTTAAATTACCCTAGAAAACAATATTTTTAAATATATGCGCTTTTTGTATCGAAAGTGATGTAGGATGTTGCAAAGAACACATCAGCGTCGAAAAATTTAGATAAGATTGTATAATAATTTAGGCCAATCTAGTTCATGTTTACCTACTTGTTTCCAGCACTTGGCAATGTTCTATTAACTGACTAGTCAGCCAGAACATTATCGCAAAGCCAATCTCTAGTTTCTAGATGTATAATTTTTTGCATTCAGACTCAATCAGACTTGGTTAGTTACTTTGGAAAGTCAATTCCGGAATTGGGGAAAATGCAAATGGTATTTTCAGTTTCTTTTCAATTACATCATGTAAATGTTCTAGGCCTGCTCAAATTATTTGCTAAAAATTTTCAATTAATTAACTATGTTGCATTTACCATTATATGTATCATGTACTCAATGGAGTACAAACACACATCCAAAGAAACGTTCACCGATAATTTCGGAAAAAGAACTTAAATGTGTATGCTTAAAGGCCAGGAGCGTAGTAAATAAAAAGCGAGTTAGACATTATGGTAGCAAATATTAATCCTCACGTAATATGTATCTCATAATCATTTGTAAATAAAGATATAGTAGATTCTGAGTTAGCACTGACAGGCTATGCAATTTTTAGGAATGATAGGCGAGAAAGAAGGGGAGGTGGAGTAATTTTATATATTAAAGAATCTATCCATGAAGCAATTTGGTGTAACGTAGTTACCGATATTACTCAACATTAACAATTGGAGTAGTTTATCGTAGTCCAAACATAGGACAAGAGGAAGACTTAAAATAACAAAAGGCTATAAGGGAGGTGAGCAGGGGAATGTGTTTTAATGGGTGATTTTAGCCATGGCCATATACAATGGAAATAATTTCATAGTGCTAGGGGTGAAGTTTTTACTTCTAACATTGTTTCCTTACTCAACATGTCTTGGAACCAACCTAGATTTAGTTTCGTCTTCTCAAAATGAAATAGTACACGAACCTTTGAGTTCAAATGATCAGATCCATTTTATTATAAAAGTAAAAAATAGTGAAAACATATAACAATAATGGAGGAGGAACTCCAACAAAGGCAAACATAAAGAGATGAGAACATATTTAGCAGAGCAGAGGTCCTGAATGAGTATTTCAGCTCCGTTTTTACCACAGAAGGTATCAGCTCACTTCCAGCTACAGTTACTCATTTTGAGGGCGATACATCAGATCATTTTGAGGGCGATACATCAGATCATTTTGAGGGCGATACATCAGATCATTTAGGGCAGTTATTTGTAACTCCTGAAATGATAGCAAAGAAAATTAAGAAGATGAAAGAAAACAAATCACCTCGATTTGATGGGATACCACCTAAGCTGCTTAAAGGAAATTAGTACACCACTTGCAAAAGTGTTTAACTTATCACTAGAAGAAGGAATAGTTTCTTCAGAATGGAAAGAAACAAACATTACGCCGCTCTGCTGCTGTTTAAGAAGGAACCGAGTTTAACATCAGTTGTATGCAAATTACTCGAAATATTAATTAGAGACCATATGGTTGAATTCCTTGTAATACATAAATTAATAAATACATGTCAACATGGGTTGCTAAAAGCAAGGTCATATCTAACCAATCTCCTATGTTTTTGAAAGAAATGACAAAGTGAGTAGATGATGAGGTCACTAATGGATGTTGTTTAAGTATAGGTAATGATGTAATCAACTGGATAGAAAAGTGGCTTACACACAGGTGAGATTTCAAACTGGAAGTATGTTTTAAGTGGGGTAACGCAGGCATCAGTATTAGGCCCTCTACTGTTTGAATATATCTATATAAATGATTTGGAAGATGACATATCTAGCAAAGTGCTGACATTTGCAGATGACACAAAAGAAAGAAAGGTTACAAATGATAAAGATAAACAAAGTTTACAGGATGATCTAGATAAATGAGTTAAATGGTCAGAAAAATGGCAAATGTTATTCAATTTTGGGAAGTGTAAATGCATACACATAGGACATGGAAACATGGACGAAGAATATAAAATGGGGGATGCTGTACTAGGTAGAACCACACAAGAAAATGACTTAGGAGTAACATTTTGTGCTGACATGAAAGTTTCAGAGCAATGTGGGATTGCTGCTTCTACATAGTCATTATTATCAGAAAGCCATAGTTGGAACAGCATTGCAAGGCAACTACACATTAGCCGGCGAACTGTGACAAAACACCAGTTGTCATACACTGTTCATGAGAGGACGGGCAGAGCTCGAGAGAAGATGACCACTGATTGGAGGAAAGCATGTAAGACGTTGACAAGAGAGCTGCAGATAAACTTGAAGCTGCAAGGAAGTGTCAGAACATTAGAACTCTCCATTGGAAGAAGTGTTTTGTTTAGGTGCATCATGTGTTTATCAGTATCGGTTTATGTATGCCACACCTTGAAATATTTGTGATGCTCACTGTCTTGTATGACGGTTCGACTCAATCCCAAGGTTATTACAGTGTAGTACCATTGCTGGTGCAAAGTGTGCACATTCTTTTTTGGCTCCGCAAAACACAAGGCAATATTGCATAAGAAAATAATTGGAATTGAATATTTTGTTGGTAAATAAACCCTAAAACGAAACATTTCCTAGCAACTCACATTAATTTACAATGAAATGAAAAATAAAGCACGACAATATGGATTATAAACGTTATATAGTTTAAAACAAAAGCTGAATATCAATGTCACACACACAATGCATATTTCATTTCTTTTCCAAAATATTTTTTATTTCCAAATGACTTATAAATCAACACGACTATTATGTAGTACCAACATATAAAAACATGAATATGGGGGAATACAACACTAATTTAATAATAATTGACACACCAGGGGAAAAGTACCTTTAAATATATCTTTAATATGTCTGATTTCCTCAGCCTTGGACTGGCGCACAGCTATGGACCAGTATAACTGATATTGTTTGCAAACTGAATGTTTGATAGTAGGTTCCATAATGAGGTATGGTACTCTACTCTACTGTTTTTCAAATTATATTGTTTTTGTTTGTGGGTTTGATGATTAAAGATAAGGTTAAACGGATCAGATCTTACTGTTTATATTACCCTGGAAAT